>JAJOOS010006393.1:0-44532 GCA_029582725.1 Solanum chiquidenum
CCCCCCCCCCCCCCCGCCCCCTACGAACCCATTTTTCTTTTGTAATTATGTACACCTTTTGGCTTACATACCATCAAAACATCTACCACGTGTCTCAACTACGTGGAGTCACAAAGTGTACCACGTAAGCCAAAAGGTGTACAAAATTACAAAAAATAATTAGGTCGGGGGTAATAGGACCTTAGTTTAGTTAAGGTGTATTATTGAAATTCTGGTCATAGTGTAGGAGGTTGTGCCTTATCCTTATATTATTAGATATATAATTAAATTAATGTCAATATATTTTATGATTGAGTCATTCATGAAGAGGCCTTATACTATTACATTATTGGATAACTCCAATCAATTTTAATGCACCTCGTGATTGGGTGGATCATGAAATGGAATCATCCTATTACATTACTAGATGAGACATATAATTGATGTTAATGCATTCCTTATTTGGGTGGATCATGAAGTCGACTCAAACCACTACATTGTTGTACGAGTCATGGAATCAATGTCATAATATTTCATGCTTGACATACCCAAGAATGTAATACATTGACACTGATTGTATATCTCATATAATAGTATACTTTATTGAATCCATTTTACTATCCATCCAAGTATGAAATACATTTACACTGATTAATAAACTAATAACGACCATATCTACGTTTATCATATATCAATCGCTAGCTACTTACAAATTTATCTTAAATATAATAAAATATCATAATATATTGATTGATATAGGCTTAGAAAATATAACAAGCTTTTATCTTCATAAAACTAAAATTTTGTAATCCTTTGGATCGACAACAATCTTCTACATAATAATCCAACAAAGCAAGTATGTGGTCTATGATTTCATGTCCCTCTAGGTATTCAACATTCTCTTGATAATCATCATTCATTTGCGATAAAAACTCGTATATCATGATCATTCGATATTATTTCATAATTTTATTCCTACAATGTAATTGATACATTCTAGAACAGGAAGTCTATAACATCAATATAAATATCTTCTACCAAAACAAGTTCTCATCCCCAAATGGATTTCCCTCTAAGTATTCTATACCCTTTATTTTTTCAATACTATCTTTTTAATTCATATATTCTTCAACGTTGTACTCACAATTCACTTTTAAATTATCATTATTCACATCATAACCCAACATAGCAAGTGTGAAAACAAAAACATTCAAGAAACTGTTTTGAAGAATAAAAATAGAGTGAACCTATGAAATTCCAGCAATGCATTAATTTGCAGAAGATCTGAATTTATTCAAGGAAACACCTAACCATTTCCTATCTTGTAGCCACTTACAAAGTGGATGTTAAAAATGAATAAGAACATGTGCCACTAACAGCGATAAAATGGGCCACTAATTTTAGAAAGTTAAGCAACTAAAGTTGACTAAGTCTAGCTAGAAAATAGGAAGCACTAAATTGAAATAATTAAAAGACAATAAAAACAATAAGTTGAAATAATGCCAATTATCTAACACTCCTCCTTGGCATTTTTGTGACAAATACCAATTCTTTGCCTCAGATCTTCAAACCTTTCATTTGGTAGTGACTTAGTGAAAATGTCAGCTAGCTGGTTCTCAGATGAACAATGAACAACAAACACTTCATTAGATTATTGGAATTCTCTAAGAAAAAGAAACTTGATCTTGATATGCTTAGTTCAACCATGAAACACTGGAATTTTTGAGATTGAAACTGATGAATTGTTATCACACGTGATCTTGGTAGATTTTGTTTATTCATGGCCCAATTCCTTCAACATCTTCCTTAGCTAGATAGCTTGATTCACAGTAGATGCGACATCTATGTACTCATATTCTGTAGTTGATTGAGTTGCAGTTTCTTGTTTCCTAGAGCTCCAACTAAAACAACTTGTCCCCAAACAGAAAATATATCTAGAGGTGCAAATGGAATCATCAACTCCGCCACCCCAATCACTATTATAGTACCCGACCAGGCTCATAGTTAATTTGGCAGATGTTGGGAAAAAAGTTCCAAACTTGTTGGTTCCTTTAATATACCTTGACACTCTTTAGCCGTTGTGGAATGTGTGTCTTTAGGCGAATGCATGAACTTAGAGAGCAAACTTTCAACAAATGAAATGTCAGGTCTGTTTGCGGTTAGATATAGAAGACTACTAATTAATCTTCTATACATACTATCGTTCACTTTTTCGGAATCCTCATCCATGCCAAGCTTCACACTAATAAAGATTGGAGTACTCATAGGTTAGAAATCTTGCATTTTAAACCTATTTAGAATATCTAAAATGTATTTCTACTGGCATATGAAAATTCCATCACTGGACTACAACACTTCCATGCCAAGGAAGTACTTCATGACTCCAAGATCAATCATTTCAAAGATTTTCTCCATTTCATCCTTGAACCTTTGGATTAGTTCAATTTTGCTTCATGTCACAAGGATGTCATCCACATAAATTGAGGAAATTAAGGACTCACCTGCAGTGACTTTCACATACAAAGTAGCTTCACTTTGACTTCTACTAAAGCCAAGTTGGATGAGATGATTGTCCATTCTCTCATACCATGACCTTGGAGCTTATTTTAGGCCATACAAGGCCTTCGTTAAGAGATAAACTTGATCTTATTTTCCATGAATTGAGAAACCATTAGGTTTCTGTACATAGATCTCTTCAACAAGTAAACCATTCAAAAATATTGATTTGGAACTATGAGATGCAAATACAAGAATAAGCTAGATTGTGTCATACCTTGCTACAGGAGAAAATGTTTCCTGGTAATCTGTACCACATTGTTGTGCGTATCCCTGCACCAATAAACTAGCCTTATGTTTGGAAATTATTCCATCGGGATTGAGTTTTGTCTTGAAAATCCATTTTACATCAATCACTTTGTGATTTCTAGGTCTGTCAACAAGCTACTAGGTTCCATTCGTCTGGATTCTGTATAGCTCATCTTGCATATATCTTCTCCATGCACGAGAGTCTTGTGCTTTAACATAGCTTGTTGGATTAGAGGTGACCAAATCACACCGCTGGTAGATATCTTTTAAGGTTCGAGTTCCCCTCACTGGTACATCATCCACTAGTTCATCTTCTGGAAGTTGAGACTGCTCTTTTGAAAATAAATCAGAATAAAAGGTATTCTAATTTTTCCAGTCCCAACCAGGTGCTTCATCAAAATTCACTTCTCGGCTGAGAATTAGTTTTTCTATTTTCAAACAGAAAATCATTTATCCTTTGGATGAACTATAGCCCATACATATGCCTTTATGAGCCTTATTGTCCAGCTTATTCCTCTTTGTTTCTAGAACTCGATAATAGCATATACACCCAAAGATTCTGAGATTGTGTACTGATGGTTTGTTCGCACACCAAGCTTCATATGGAGTCATGTCATGCAAGGCCTTAATAGGCAATCTGTTCAGCAAATATACAAAGGTATTAACTCCCTCCACCCAATACTTATTTGGGATCTTTCTTTCAAGCAAAAGACATCTAGTCATCTCCATTATTATCTTGTTCTTCCTTTTAGACATGCCATTTTGTTGTGGAGTGTATGGTAATATCAATTGGCGTTCAATACCTGTGCTATTACAAAATTCCACAAACTGAGAAGAAGTATATTCTCCTCCATTATCAGACCTTAAAGCATTACTACTAAGATTACATTGATTTTCTACTTAAGCTATAGATTGTTTAAAAACATGGAAGACTTCACTCTTCAGTCTAATGAAATAAACCTAACACATTTTGGTATAGTCATCATTAAAGAGGAGAAAATATTTGTTACCACTCAATGAATCTGTTTTCATTGGGCCGCAAACATCCGTATGAATGAGCTGAAGTTTCTGGTTAGCTCTCCATACTTGATTTGCTTGAAATGACAATTTTGTTTGCTTTCCCTATTGGCAGGTTTCACAAACTTGAGCATTAGAAAGAAATTCAGACATGTTATCCACTAGCGCCTTGTTTTTCATCTCTGTGATGCTTCTCATATTGAAGTGACCAAAATTTTTGTGCCATAAGTTTGTACATGCTTATGAAGTAATAGCGTAAGCATGCTCAATTATTTTATCCCAATCAACTGAAAATATTTTGTTGCTCATCTTGACATAATATAATTCTACTTCATAAGGGTCAGAAACAATGCATTCACGATTCTTAAAACGCAGAGAATAATTATTTTCAAGCATTTGTCCAATGATGAGTCCACAAATTGGACTCATCTAGGGATATATTTTAATAGAAATGGTGTCCTCAAATGCTTATTTTATCTCAATATCTGATGAAAACCCTTAAGTGTCAGGTATTTGAAGTATTAAGGAAAGCATGGACACTAAGTAACAAAAAGGAATGAAAAGGTTGAAAAGAACGAAGAAATGAAGGCCTGAGGATTGCCGAGTCTACTTGGTGAGTCGCCGAAGGGTATTACTTTGCCTTTTGTTCCAGTGTGCTGAGCCCTGAAGGAAAGGATCAAGTCGGCCGAAAAAGGAAGGAGTCGGCGCATCGCTGAGAAGTTCTGCGAAACAGTACCATGTCGCCCAATAACCTAGAGCATGACGATGTTGAGGGCTGGTGCAGGACGGAGATGAACTACACCAAAGGGCAAATCAATGAGTTGATCGGCAATTCCGACTAACGACGCCGAATGATCCGATGCAACACAAATTTATAAAAACTATAAATATTAGTTAGAGTTTTAGTTTTAGTGTGGAACAATTATTATAGTTTTCACTTAGAGTCAAACATTTGTGATAGTTTTCATATAGAATAGTGCTTTTTGATATTTTTTGATATTTTTACTTTAAGTTTGAGAGGGTTTTGAAGACTTGAAGAAGAAGAGGATTTCATCTCCAAAGATTTGGACTTGCGTCTCTTGATTTCTTCATTCTTGGCCTGTAACAAGACTAAAATCTTCATACCCAATTGAATCCAAGCTCATTTAGGTATAAATTTCTATCTCTTGATGTGTGGCTAAAAACCCCAATTCTTGGGGTGTGATTTAGTGAATATGGGTTAAGATAATTGTTGGGTCTTGCTTGTTGATAGTCTATTCGTAGTCTAAATGTGATTTAGTTTAGTGGTTGTGGATGAATTTAATGAATTTGTAGTTGAAAATACAAGTTTATTTATGTGTTTTCAGCTTGCTCGAGGAAGAGGTCGTAAAACTAAGACCACTAGATTGATGTCCAGTGTAAGTGAGTAGACATGAGGTTCGGCTCGAGAGAGTGAACCCTAGTCCCATGTCCACACAGTCAACTCAAGAGAGCGAGTGGGTTAAGGCATAGGTTGGTCTTCATTGGACAAGTGGGTGTCCGAGAGGAACGCATTTGAAATGGGGTAAGTTGCTCGAGAGAGAGCTTATCCCCCTTAAAGCTTAGCCTAGTCAAAAATACTCTGCGAATCTTCTATCGAAAGCATGTACCCAATAATCTAGCTTAACCCGTATTCACGTCACAGCCCAAGAATCCCCTCTCATTACTTAGAAACCCTTGTTATTTTGTTGTTTTTGCCTTACTGGTGGCAAAACCCCACCATTGTTAATTGACACTCTTGTGTCCCCCTTTAATTTACAATGTTTGTAATCGTCAATATCTTTAGCTGCGACTAGTTAGAACTAAATTTTATTTTTCTATTAATTCTCAAAACCACTCTCTTGGGACGATCCCAACCCTTGGTTGGGTTACTATACTATTGCACGATCTTAGACACTTGCATCGGAAGTTGTGTCCTTGATTATGCAAACATCATCCGACACTCAACAAATTTTGACTCATATCAGGCGTGTATAGAATTTCAGGAATAGTTTTGATACCTGATATTGTTGACATAGAAATTGTACCCCTATCTTTGACTTATATTGCCTCATTGTTTCCCACTTTTACTATAGATTTGTAAGTATCATCAAGTAATTTGAATATTTCAGCATCGTTGCACAAGTGATGTGTGAAACCACTATCAAGAAGACATGAATAAGAGGATTCATTAATTGAAAAGTATGAAACTGCAAAGAATTGCTCACCATGTGCATCTGCCGCTTTTGCTGCTAGAGCTTGCAAAGCCTCAGAGGCCTTTGCTCTTGAGTTGCAGACCTTGGATATGCGCCATGTCTGCTTGCAGTTGCCACAGATTGCATCGATTCTCCACCAACAATACTTCTCCAGATATGTAGTTCTTTTACAATGTTTGCGCGGAGGGAACTTCTTCTTCACATCACCACTATTGTTTCCTCCATCATGCTCTACCTTATTCTTTTGGTTTAACTTTTGCTTTTCTTTACTGGATATTTTCTTTTGTATAGAGAAAGCTCCTTCAGTGAACTTGTCCCAACTCATAGTCTTTTTTCACTCTTGTGCTTGAAGAACACTCATTAGTTCACCTAATGAAAGTTTACCCTGGTCTTTGGATTCTTCAAGAGAGGAAATCTCAGATTCAAACCTCTCAGGAAGAGTCACAAGAACTTTCTCCATGATTTGTTTTTCTGTAAATTCTTCACCAAGAAGTCTAATGTTATTAAAATTAAGGAGATTTGATTAGCATAGTTACTAATTGTTTCACCTTCCTGCATATTCAAGGACTCAAACTCCCTTTTAGGTTCAACACTTGCATTTGACGTGTTCTAACATTGTCTTGTTATTCTTCTTTCAACCTACCCCAAGCCTCTTTTACTGTTTTACAAGTCATGATTCTGTAAAACACAAAATCTGCCACAGTATTCTACATAAGCGATTTGTCTTTAGATTTATTTACCTTCTCTTCGTTGTTAGATTTGATCTGAGCCAAGGTAGGATTTGTTGGTAGAGCAGCAAGTGATTTATCTTCTGTCACAGTTTCCCAAAGTTCATAGGCTACCAGAAAACTGTGCATCTTCACAGACCAGATTTGGTAATTTTCACCAGTGAAAGTGAATGGTGGATTTAAAGGTAGGTTGTTGGATGTCATTTTGTGTTGTAGGTTAAATTTTTTTGGTCATGTAAGATCAATTTGCGGCTCTGATGCAACTGTTAAAACACAATCACTCAAGAAACTTATTTGAAGAATAAAAATAGAGTGAACTTATGAAATTCCAACAATGCATTAATTTGCAGAAGATCTAAATATATCCAAGGAAAAACCTAACCATTTCCTATCTAGTAACCACTTACAAAGGGGATGTTAAAACTGAATAAGAACATGTGCCACTAACAGTTATAAAAAGGGCCACTAACTTCAAAAAGTTAAGCAACTAAAGTTGACTAAGTCTAGCTATAAAATAGGAAGCACTAAACTGAAATAAGTAAAACATAGTAAAAATAATAAACTGAAAAAAATGCCAATTGTCTAATAGCAAGAACATGTTCCCCGACTTTGTCGCCCTCTAGGTATTTGTCAAAGTCCAAAAATAGAGGTCATAATATGACACATATTTCGATTCCACCAATAGGTATGACAATCTCTTATCCAAATTATTATTTATTTAAAGAAAAAATACAAAACATAAGTAATTAAGAAGTGTTAATCGGGTTTCAAATTCAAACTTTCAAAAATCAAAATAGAATGCATAAATAATTAAGTCTACAACACCAAAATCTAGAGACACGAGTCAAGCTTCTACAATAACATGGATAATTTATCCTTCTCTTTTACATTATAAATCATTTTTTCTACTCGTAGTAAGATAAAATTAGCTAATTCAAATGAGGCAAGGATACTAAAGATAAGCGTATGAGTCATGCTTCGAAAAAATTAATACATAAGAAGGTAAAGACGAAGCATTGAACACAAAGATTTTTCACATAAAACATGTGATTTATATGAAACATAAATAAAAACATAAGGGAATAAATTAAACGAGAGAGTGAGGATAAAAAAGTTTCTTTTTGATTCTTCAAGCAAGCAAATAGAGAAATCAAACTAAAACTAATTGTTGCAGTTGTCTTCTACAACTACATGACCTAAATTCAAGCTAAAAGATGACGGAGGGCAAAAGAATGTTGAGGAAGTGCACACCACAATAAATTGCTATATTTTAGCCATTTTTTGTTTCCTAGTTTGTTTAAAACTCTGTTAGTTACTGTTCAATATTAGTTCCTCAATTTCAGCAAAAAATAACTTAGTTTTAACAGATTTTTTAGCATTACTTTACATCATCTTAGTTAAGATGCGATGTATATATTCAGTCTCATTTAACAATAGAAATCATTTTTTTCCTTTTGCTTCTTCAATCAATTCTTAGTTTCCTCTATTAAAAACTAACATTGGTATCAAAGCCCTTTAGTTTTTAAGGGACTTGTAAGAATTTGTGAGTTATATTGAGTAAAATCCAAACCTAATTAAACCATTCCATAAAACTAGCTTTGCTCTGCCAGTTTTTGATTGAAAACTAACAGATTTGGGTTGTTGGGATGGAAGCCTACATGGATGTGTGTGATCTTTGCGAGGCAGTAGAGGAGGATTATGAAGTTCCTCTTTTACCATGCAATCCTACAATGGCTCAGATTAAAACGAATAAAAAGAAGAAGGCCAGGAAGTTGAACGTGAAGGCATGTCTCTATGTTGTAGTATCTCCTACTATTTTTCCAGAATCATGACTCTTAAATTAGCTAAGGAAATACGGGACTTTCTAAAAAAGGAACATTATGGAGATGAAAGAATTCGAGGCATGAAGGTCTTAAACCTAGTGAGGGAATTTGAAATGCAAAAAATGAAAGAATCTGATACAATTAAAGAGTACTCAGATAAACTTATTAATTAGTTTGACTAATAAGGTAAAGTTACTTCGTGTCGAACTTTCCGATACAAGGATTGTGAAGAAAATCCTTGTTACTTTACCTGAAAGTTTAAAGCAACAATTGCTTCACTGGAAAATACAAAAGAATTGTCAAACATTACTTTGGCAGAACTTTTAAAATCGTTGCAAGCACATGAACAAATATGAAAGTTAAGGAACGAGGAAACTGTTGAAGGAACTTTGCAAGCAAGGCATCAATTCAATGTCAGAGGCAAAGGTAGGAAGCAGAAGTTAAGAATAGCTATGCTATATAAACAGAAGTTTCTGCAACTGATAGCAATTCTAGCAATGATAATAAAAGTGGAAAATATCCACCATGTCAGCATTGTGGGAAGAGAAATCATCCATACTTCAAATGTTGGAAAAACATGATATGAGATGCATAACGTGTCATAAACTTGGTCATTCTGAGATTATTTGCAAAGAAAAAGGACCATAACAATTAAATGGAGCACAAATTGTAGACGAACAAGAAAAAGATCAATTGTTTGTGGCTACTTCTTTTGCAAGTAGAATTTTAAGCGAAAACTGGTTAATTGATAGCAGTTGTACAAATCATATGACTCATGATGAGGAGATTTTTAGAGAGTTAGAAAGATCTGCAATCTCTAAAGTCATAATTGTTAATAGTGTCTGTCTTCTAGCCAAAGGGAAAGGCACAATAGCTATTGAAAGCTACTCAAGTACAAAGTTAATCTCATATGTACTTTTTCTTCTTGAACTTGATCAAAATTTGTTCAATGTAGGGCAACTTTTGGAAAATGGTTTTAATCTTAAATTTGAGGATAAGAAGTGTGTGATCTTTGATCCAAAGGGCTAACAAATCACTCAAGTTAAAATGAGAGGAAAGAGTTTTTCCTTTGATCCAATGGAGGAAAAGTTGGATGCTTATCGAGCCAAGAGATGACAACAAATTTATGGCACAAGAGACTCAGACATTTTCATCACAGGGCACTCTTGCACATGTTCAAGAAATACATGGTTTCGAGGAGTACCACTTATGGAGGATGAACATTCAACTTGCAACACATGTAAATTGGGAAAGCAAAGTAGGATGACTTTTACCAAGGTAACCCGGAGAGCATCAGTGAAGCTTCAATTAGTCGATATTGATTTGTATGGATTAGATAGGACTGCTTCTCTTAACAGAAGTAAATATTTTATAGCATTCATTAATGATATGACACAAATGCGTTGGATATATATTTTCATGTTCAAATCTGAAGTACCTGAAGTTTTCTGGAAATTCAAACTTTGGTACAAAATCAAAGTGGTTGCAGGATTCAAATGCTGAGATCAGATAATGGTACCGAGTACACATCTGATAGATTTAAAAAGTTTTGTGAAAATGTAGGATATTAGCATCAACTCATTGTTTGATATACTCCGCAATAAAATGGTGTCAAGTGAAAGAAAGAACATATCGATAATGGAGATGTCGAGATGCTTGTTATGTGAGAAGGGCCTACCAAAAATGTTATGGATAGAAGCAACTAACACTGTTGTTTTTTTTCTAAATTAGTTGCCTATAAAAGACGTGAAGGAATAGACACCTTTTGAGGCATGTCATGGGTATATTCCATCCTTACAAAACTTAATAATCTTTGGTTGTTTGCGCTTCTCACATATTCCACAAGTTAAGAGGGACAAGTTAGATAAGAAAGTTGAACTTGGAGTCTTTATTAGTTATAGTACAATCTCCAAAGCTTACAGATTTTTTCAGCCTTATACAGAAAATATTATGGTAAACAGAGATGTATTTTTTATGGAGAATGAGTAATGGGACTAGGAAGAAGTTAACCATAAGCAGATCACAAAAAATCTAATAGATTCAAATGAGAAAATTGATAATGAAAATGTGAGAGGAACAAGGTCGCACTCTGACATATACCAGAGATGGAATGTGGCCATTTTGGAGCCTTCTAGATTTTAAGAAGTCGTTACCAATCCCAAGTGGAAAGCTGCAATAGAAGAGGAGCTTGCAATTATTGAGAAGAGCGAGACCTGGCAGCTTCTGGAAAATCCATAACATGGGAAGATCATTCGTGTGAAGTGGGTTTATGACACGAAATTGAATGTTAATGGATCTGTTAACAAGCTCAAAGCAAGACTTGTTGTGAAAAAGTTACTCACAAATTTTTGGAGTTGATTATTCAGAAACAGTTTCTCAAGTTGCTAGGCTTGATACTATAAGGTTGTTACTAGCTATTGTTGCTCAAAAAAGTTGGAAAATCTTTCAATCAGATGTCAAGTCCATTTTTTTAAAATGGTTTTCTACATGAGCAAATTTATGTGGAGCAACCTTAATGTTTTTCTATAAAGGAACATGACGACAAAGTGTATCTATTCAAGAAAGCCATTTATAGTTTAAAACAAGCTCCAAGGGCTTGGTACAGTCGAATTGATGATCACTTGCAAGGCTTTGGTTTAAATAAAAGCCTAAGCGAATCAACTCTATTTATTGAAAGAAGAGATTCTAATATTATGCTTATATCACTTTACGTTGATGATCTTCTTGTAATAAGCAACAACCTTGAAATGAAAGATGAATTCAAGGTAGATATGAAGAAAGTGTTCGAAATGACACACTAGGGAGAAATGTCTTACTTTCTTGGAATGGAGATTTGTCAAACCCACAATAAAGTGCTCATTTGTAAAAAGAAATATGTAAGGGATACAATGGAGAAGTTCAAAATGGAAGATTTCAATCCTATGAACACTCTAATGAATTAGAAAGAAAAGCTTATTAAGGATGATGGTAGTGACAAGGTTGACGAGGCAAGTTATGGAAGTATGGTTGGATATCTCATATATCTCACTACCACAAGACCCGATATTCTGCAAGCAGTAAGTGTCTTATCTAGATTTTTGAATTGTGCAAGTGAAATGCACATGAAAGTAGTATGTCAAGGGAACTTTGGAATACGGTGTTAGGTTCGGGAAAAGTTACAACTTCAACTTGCAAGGGTATTCTGATAGTGATTGGGCTGGGTCAGATCATGACATCATAAGCACTTCAGGTGATTGTTTTATTCTTGGTTCGGGATGTTTTTCATGGTTCGAAAAGAAGCAAGGTATCGTGGCACAGTCAAGGGAACTTTGGACAATGGTGTTAGGTTCAGGAAAAGTCAGAACTTCAACTTGCAAAGGTATTATGATAGTGATTGGGTTGGGTCAAATGATGACATGGAAAGCACTTTGGGTAATTGTTTTAGCTTCGGTTCAAGATGATTTTCATGATGCTAAAAAAGAAGCAAGGTATCATGGCACAGACAACTGTAGAAGATGAATTTAAAGTTGTTATATCAGTTGTTAATCAAGCTCTTTGACTAAGGAAGATTATGTTAGCTTTTGATCTAGAGAAACAAGAAAGCACGAAAGTGTTTGTGGAATATCAGACAGCCATGTAATTCTCATAATCTAGTTTTTCATGGTAAAACAAAACATTTGAATATCAAATTGTACTATCTCAAGGAAGTGCAAGTAGACAGAGAGGTGAAGTGGTTTATTGCAAGTCGGAAGATTAAAATACTGATGTTCACCAAGACATTTCATGTTAATATGATTGAATTCCTTAGAATGAAGCTTGGTGTCACGCCCCGAGCCTACACCCTGAACAAGGCCGACACTTGAGAACTATCGTTGGTCAACAAGCAAATCCTTGGTCTGGCTGACTACTTAGCGCAAGACTTACTCAAGGAAAATGGGGACTCCAACTACCAACAATTAACTCAAAGCATATCAACAATAACCGAACTAATTAAATGTGTGAAATACTTAATTAAACATAACTAAGTGACTCAAAGTCTCAAAACATCAACACAGGAAATAGGGAGAGACTCCTCAACTTCTAACTATATAGGAAGCGTCTAAATACTACGAAAGCTATCGGGACAGGATCCTCGATAACTCAATAAAACAATAATGATAGCGTGAAGTCCTCCTGAAAGTAAGGAGGCTTACCAAAACTAGCTAGAATACAAATGGTATAAACGGAGCGCCTGTTGATGACCCTGAACACCTGTATCTGCATCATAAAATGATGCAGGTAGAATGACATTAGTAAATTGAATGTACGAGTATATAAGTGGAAAACTGAAACAAATATAACTGAACTAATAACATGGCAAGACAATACGCACCTTAAACTCAACTACAATATGAAAGAAATAATAATAAATGCAATATTTAAAGCTTTTAGAACAGAAGATATGAACTCAAATGTATAAAAATACAATAACATACTCTTTACTCTTATTTGGGAGATTCTCTAACTGACAGCCATCACTATGAGCTATATGATGATACAACGTCTCGCCTACGCTACCAGAACTTTCCTATACCTTGCCGTGGTATAGAACACCTCAACTAAGTGGATCCAATAAGCTATGCTTAAAAGTAATAAGGATTTGTCTAAAAAGTACGGTCCCTTACGCATGTTGGTGAAATAGTTTATGAGGAATGTGAGTTATCTGAACTCATCCCCATGTCAGTGCTCAGTAGTACTCCCAATAATATATAACTCGTGCTCAAATGTATAAAACATAACTCTTTCTCAATTGGAGGGAGTTACTCAAAAGACCCTCTTAAAAGAGGTAATACTCTGAAACTTCTCTAAACTCATAAACTCATTTAGAAATTGATGTTTCTCTCTTTTAAAGGTAAAAGTGTTACACTTGGGAATACTTAGTTCCCTTATACTTATTTTGAAATATTAAATATAACTCCTTTCATTCTCATACTCATTTACTAAAGATTTAGTTCAAAACTATAGTTAATTGCAAAAGAGTTCTCAAATTTGAGTCAAAAGAACCTCTTAAACTTTCCTCTTAACTTTACTTAAATTTTGATCTGTAAATTAAATTAAGAGATGTGATTAGGATATGCAGGATCTCTCAAGGATTAATAAATACATTAAGAGTTAATATCAAGAAGATAGCGAATACATGATTTGAAAGAACACATACAGGACAAAGAATGGAGAAGAAAAGGGTCAGGCGACCCTGGCCTAGTAGTGGCGCGTCGTGCCAATCTCAACGGTCCTGGGGATGCTTTGGAGCACACTGTAGGCACACAGGGCTCCAACCCTAAAGCTGAAGCGCCAAGTTCCTGGCACTTTAGGGGGGTCTGCCCCACCCTTTAACCAGATTGTTGACCAATTTTCTTGTTCAATTTTGGGTCCTAACTCATCTAGAATCAATTGTTTTCTTCCAAATTCACTTTGATTCATAAACCCAACACAAATAATTTGAAATACCACCCAAATTCTATCAAGAAACACCACTTATTCGCAAGACACTTACCTCAAGAACATAAAACCTCCCATGTTAAAGAATGAGGCTAAAAGTCAAGAACTACTCAAGAATCTTTACATAAATTATTGTTCTTGGCGAAATTCCTCAACCTTTGAATGAACGCTTGAAAACCCAATTTTCCTCTTCTTCAAACTTCACCCTAAAAATTTAAGTATTTAGGAATGTGAAAAATAACTTAGCATCTGATTAGATCCCTAAATTGGGTGAGAAAAGTGTGTTCAGGCCTAGTGGGGTAAGGAAAATACCAAAATTCCTCTTTCTCAAATGAATGAAATACCTTAACTAGAAAGGCTTCACTTAAACAACCATAACATTTAACTCGGAGCTCGAAATTTATCAAACTTGGTGGTGTTGGAAAGAACACTCAAAGACCTTCCATTTGATATGTGATGGGCCACCTAAGTTTTTATGTACTAAAGAATATAGTCAATTGAAGTTGGTCCAAAACTAAAACTAATGGAAATGTGAGTCTTCAAACGAAGGTCTTTGAGTCCTCTTTCTAATGCCACCAAGTTTGCTAAATTTGAAGGTGCGAGTAAAAAGTTATGATTATTTGAGTGAAGCCTACCCAATTAAGGCTTTTCACCCGTTTGGGAAAGGGGTACTTTGGTCTTTTCCTTACCCCACACGACTTGACCACGTTTTTCCTCACCCAAGTTAAGGGTCTAATCAGATACTAAGTTATTTTTCACATTACAAAACACTTAGAATTTTAGGGCTAACTTTCAAGAAGATGAAAAGAGGGTTTTCAAGCGTTCAATCAAAGGTTAAGGAATTTCGCCAAGAAAAAGGGTTCTTTTGAGGTATGTAGGCATCTCATAATGTTGAGTTTGATCTCCCTCATGCCAATCATGTAATTTCATTCATCAATTAATCCATGAGATTGTTTATATTGAGATTCTTGAGAAGTTATTGAGTTTTAGCCCCATTCTTTAACAATGGAGGTTTTGAGTTTTGAGGTGAGGATTTAGCGAATAAGTGATGCTTCTTGATAGATTTTATGTGGGATTTAATTGAATTTGTATTGGGTTAATGAATCAAAGAGAGTTTGGAGGAAATCATTCGATTCTAGATGAGTTTGGACCTGAAATTTGACAAGAAAATTTGTCGGGTTTCTAGGCAGAGGGGTGGAGCGTCGCGCCAGCAATAGCGCCCAAACTACTGGCCAGTAGTTTGGGTTCTGGCGCTCTGCGCTAGAAGTGCAGCCCAAACACTGCTCGGTATTTTGGGGGATGGCGCCCTGCACCACTCAGTGCGTCAGGGTAGCCAGGTCCTTACTCTTCCGTCCTTCTTTCTGTATATGTTTATTCAAATCATGTGTACGTTCTCTTCTTAATAGGAACTCTTAAAGTCTTCGGTAATTCTTGAGAGATCTTACATGTCTTAATTCACATTTCGAATTAAACTAAAGTTGAGAGGAAAGTCAAGAGGTCTGTTTGAGTCACTTTGAGAATTCTTTAAATTGATTATAGTTTTGAACTAAATCTTGAGTAAATGATTATGAGAATGAGAAGAGTTTTCTTTCATGTTTCAAAATGAGTATAAGGGAACTAAGTATTCCCAAAATGTAATACTTTTACATTTAAAAGAGAGAAACATCGATTTCTAAATGAGCTACGAGTTCAGAGAAGTTTCAGAGTAAAGTGTTATGTTTTAAATATTTGAGCATGAGTTATATATTATTGGGAGTAATATTGAGCACCGATATAGGGATGAGTTCAGACAACTCATAATCCTCATAAACCATGTATGCCAACATGGGTAAAGTATCATACTTTTTAGATGATTCCTTATTGCTTTTAAGAATAGCTTAGTCGATGGATCCACTTAGTTGACGTATTCTATACCCTAACAAAGTATAGGGCAATTCTAGTAGCGCGGGCAGGACGTTGTATCATAACATAGCTCATAGCGATGGTTGTCGCTTAGAGAATCTCCCAAATAAGAGTAAAGAGTATGTTATTGTATTTTTATACATTTGAGTTGATATCTACTGTTTTAAAAGCTTTAATTATTGCATTTCCTACTACTGCTTTCATATTGGAGATGAGTTTGAGGTTTGTATTGTCTTCCCACGTAATCGGTTCAGTTAACTATTACTTTTAGTTTTTCCCTTACATGCTTGTAAATGCACTGATGTCATTCGATCTGCATCTTTTTATGATGCAGATATAGGTGTCCAGGGTCATCAACAGGCGTTTCGTTGATACCTTTGTATTCCAGTTCGCTTTGGTGAGCCTCATTGCTTTCTGGTAGGTTCCACATATATATTTAAGTTTGGTTAAGATGTTGTCGGTCTTCTCACGACACCTATCGTAGTATTTAGAGGCTTCATAGACAGTACTAGTTGAGGAGTCTTTCACTATTTCCTTTGTGATGTTTTGAGACTTTGAGTTGCTTTGAGTATTTCAAGACATACTTTGGGTTAAGCTGTAGTTGATACCTTATGAGTTAAATCTTTGCAATTGAAGTTCTTCTTTTGTTGAGTAAGTCTTCCACTGAGTAGTGAGCCAGGCCAATGGTTGGCTAGGGTTCTCTTAGGGACCAGCCTCAAGGGCTGGCTACGTCCAGGGGTAGGCTCAGGGCATGACAAATACTATGAGAAACATCACATACCCTGGAAAGAACGATTGTTTTTGGAGAAATTTCTCAACCGTTGAATGAACGGTTAGAACCCATCTTTTCCTCTTCTTGAAAATTCGCCCTAAAATTCTAAGTGTTTAGGAATGTGAAAAAATAACTTAGAATCTGATTAGACCCCTAAATTGGGTGAGAAAACGTGGTCAAGCCTAGTGGGGGTAAGGAAAAGACCAAAATACCCCTTTCTCAAACGGATGAAATGTCTTAACTAGAGAGGCTTTACTCAAACAATCATAACTCTTTATTCGTAGCTCGAAATTTAGTAAACTTGGTGGCATTGGAAAGAGGACTCAAAGGCCTTCAGTTTTATAGGGCATGGTTCACCTAACTCTTTATGTTCCAAAAGATATGATTGTTTGAATTTGACCCAAAACTAAAATTGATGGAAGTTCGAGGTGTTACACTTGGACTATGCAGTTCTTGAGCCATGAGGAGTGTTACATTTGTCTTTTAGAATTACATGACTTAAATTTAAGCTAGAAGATGACGTAGGGAAAAAGAATATTTAGGAAGTGCAGACCAGAATAAATTGCTATATTTTAGCTATTTTGTGTTCCTAGTTTGTTTAAAACTCTGTTATTTATTGTTTAGTATTAGTTCCTCAATTTCAGCAAACAATAACTTTACTTTAGCTATTTTCTGTTTCCTAGTTTGTTTAAAACTATGTTAGTTATTTTAAGTATTAGTTCCTCAATTTCAGCAAACAATAACTTAATTTTAGCATATTTTTTAGCATTATTTTACATCATCTTAGTTAAGCTGCGATGTATTTATTCAGTTTCATTTATCAGTAGAAATCACTTTTCCCTTTTCTTCTTCAATCAATTCTTATTATCCTCTATTAAACACTAAAACTAACCATAAATCTTAACATATTTCAAGTCTCAAAACAATGTTTAAGACGAAAAGACAAAGTAGTATACTAACTTATTACATGATTTTAGGAGCCAAAAACTTGGTTTAAGCTTGTCTGCTTAAATAAATAAAATTACTTTGAACACACAAATTATTCAGAAAACCATACACAATTCCACCTCTGAGCTTCAACTCAAAAATAACAAAGAAAAGAAAAATGCTTAGAAGTTAATAATTTTCACAACTATTAGGCTGAGGACAAAGTGTCCAAAACCTAGTCAAGTAAAGGAGATTCTAACCTTTTGGGTATCCCTTCCCCCATTTAAAATAGTGGAGACTTGATGGATTTATATATATTTCAAAATCTCAAAAAAATTTGGTTCTCAATCAATTTGGGAGAATAGAAATTTAGAAATTCCTAAGGGATAAGAATTCAAGGTTTATACATTCTAGGATATGGTTGACTTACCCACTGGTGGAATGTTGTAGGTGTCATCATGACTTGAGATTTCGAATCGTAATAATGAAAACATGCTTTTTCGGGAAAGGAGAAGATGAATAGAGAGAAATATTAGGGTGTGGGCTATGTTCGGAGGAAATATGAGTCAAGAATTTGGTTTCATTATGATTTGATGGGGGGAAAATGGATCCAAAATGGTTGGAGGGAACTATTTAATCAAACTTAAACATGGTTTCAAGGGTGCGATTGATACGAATGAAAATATTTTTTAATATTTTTGTTACTCCAAAACTTTTGATATACTCTTTTTTTTAAGATTGAAAAAAATGACTTCTATGCTAATAAAACAAATCTTCATAATTGACGTTTATTATCTTTTTCCTACCCTCCAACCCATCCGGCCATCGATCCCCACCACCCTACACCTTACCTTCACCCTATAGCATCCCCGTAGCTTCCATCTTCATCACACACCTTACCTTCCAACCTCTACACTCATAAAGTTTTTCTAGAAAACATTTTCCTTCATACCAAACACAACAAAAACTCATATTTTTTTCCTCATGGATTATTGGCTTAATTATTTATATGTATCTATAATCATTATGATGACAATTAAACTTGTATATATGAAGTTTGTGTGACAGATGGTCTAAGGTTGGACTCTCATACATCTTCATGGAAAATTCAGCTGAGCAAAAGGCAGCAATTATATAAATATTCATTGATACTATAGTGAATGTGGGGAGAAAAGAGATCCTAGATAGGTTTAGGGCACGATCATGTGTCGTAATTGAGAAAGAAGTTGATGTGCTACAAGATCAAATGCTACAACAAGCTTGACTCATGGCTTTATTGATTCTCTGCAGCCTTGTCTTTTGGCTTCCTCCAAACCCTTACGAGTTATGAGTTTAACTCCCTTTGCTAAGTGCGTCAATCATGATTTTGCCGCCTACATTTCACTTGAAGATGTTCAAAATTCTGAGAACTATACTCGCGTTGTGATTCATTCTCCTAGATACCGAGTTATTCATAGGTAGATATATTTACATTATCTCGATCTCTATCTGTTCAGATACTATATATCTCGATCTCTGTCTGTTCTGATAGTCATGAATATATATACAGGTACATGGACTGTGAGTTGGATCCAACATCCTCCTGAAACTCCATTGTCATCTTCGATCATGTCTATCTCAGTGTCCTCGGTAGGAACAAGATCTAAAATCAGAACGTTAACATTGGCATATTCGATCTTTTCTATCTCAGTTTCCTCTGAGAAACAAGATCTAAAATTGGAACGTTAAAATTGACATCTTCTAACATTCCGATGCCAATGTTAACGTTCTGATTTTAGATCTTGTTCCTACAGAGGAAACTGAGATAGAAATGATCGAATATGCCAATGTTAGCGTTCTGATTTTAGATCTTGTTCCTACAGAGGAAAGAGAGATAGACATGATAGAAGATGACAATGGAGTTTTAGGAGGATGTTGGATCCAACTCACAGTCCATGTAGCTGTCACTATTAGAAAAGTGTTAATTACATGGGAATTTTCCTGGGGATTAGTATGAAAATCCGCAGAAAAAGTATTTTCTTGCAAATTTTCATACTAATCCTCAGGAAAACCCCCATGTAATTCACACTTTTCTTATAGTATGTATATATATTCATGATTATTAGAGCAAACAGAGATTGAGATATATAGTATCAGAATAGACAGATATCGAGATCATGTAAATATATATACCTATGAATAACTCGGTATCTAGGAGAATGAATCACAACACCAGTGTAGTTCTCAGAATTTTGAACATCTTCAAGGTAAATGTAGGTGGCAAAATCATGATTGACGCACTTAACAAAGGGAGTTAAACTCATAACTGGTAAGGTTTTGGAGGAAGCCAAAAGACAAGGCTGCAGAGAATTAGTAAAGCCATGAGTCAAGCTTCTAGTAGCATTTAATCTTGTAGCAGCAACATCTTCTTTCTAAATTCGACACGTGATCGTGCCCTAAACCCATCTAGGATCTCCTTTCTCCCCATATTCACTGTAGTATCAATGAATCTATTTATAGTTGCTCCCTTTTGCTCAGCTGAATTTTCCATAAAGATGTACGAGAGTCCAACTTTAGATCATCTGTCACACAAAATTCATATATACAAGTTTAATTATCATCATCATGATTATAGATACATATAAATAATTAAGCCAATAATCCATGAAGAAAAAAACATTAGGTTTTGTTGAGTTTGGTATGAATGAAAATGTTTTCTAGAAAAACTCTATGAGTGTAAAGGGTGGAAGGTAAGGTGTGGGGTGATGGAGATGGAAGCTACGGGGGTGCTATAGGGTGAAGGTAAGGTGTAGGGTGGTGGGGATCGATGGCCGGATGTGTTGGAGGGTAGGAAAAAGATAATAAACGTCAGTTATGAAGGTTTGTTTTATTAGTAGAGAAGTCATTTTTTTCAATCTTAAAAAAAAGAGTTTATCAAAAGTTTGGAGTAACAAAAAAATTGAAAAATATTTTCATTCGTATCAACCGCCCCTTTTAACATATTTTATCAAACCGTAAAACAAAAAAAAATTAATATACGTTAAATTCTAAGTGAGTGTGGATGAGTGAGGGTAGGTAGGTTCCCCTTTTGAGTTCCTTTATTTTCTTTGTTCTTTTATGTTATTGTTCTTTATAAGTCATCCCTCTTCCCCCACTCCTCTCTCACACAAAACATAAGTAACTGTTTTTTTTTTTGTATGAATATTTTTTATTTTGTAATATTTTCTTGCTTTGTACTTCATTTATTTTGTAGTTAACTAGATGTAATTTTATTTTGATCTGATATGGGTGATAACAATTGAGCTATATACACGGTTGTAGGAATCTTCAAAATTAATAAGTCTAAAATGTTGTAGCTTCTCGATCAGGCTTAGAGTCTCTGAATTATGAAAATGATAATTGAAATTCTCTTGAAAGATGTTAACATGACTAATTTGGATTGCTTTCCTAAATATTTTATATATTATCAATCTTTAGTGATCATCAATCCCCCAACTCTCATTCCTGTAATTGTTGATCCGACTATCATGAATCAAAATGATAATCAACAAATGCTATGATCCTTTCAGCAAGCTCATCTTAGCCAACAAACCTTTCTTCCCCTTTTACCACCAGTTGTTGAGCTAGCGTATGTACCAACAATTGTTGTAGCACCACAAGAATGACTTGATCTTCTATAACAATTATATTTGTGATTGTATAGAAACATGTAAACTTTTTGCCTCGCCTTATTTATTATTTTATGAGTATATTTTACATAATAGTAACGTTTGATTGAACGAATCATAAAATTTGTTGGTTATCATTTTGATTCATGATAACTTGATTAGCAATCACATGAATGAGGTTTGTGGTTTTGATGATCACGAAATATTGATCATTTGGGTTTTTCCGATAAGACACTAGAAAATTCATAGGAAACAATTCAAGAAAGAAATTCAAATTAGTCATGTCAAATGTAAAAGTATGCCAAGAGAATTTCAATCATAATTTTGATAATTAAGAGATCAAGCCTGATCTAGGAGCTACAACACTTTTAAATTTATTAATTTTGAAACTTCTTATAACTGTGTTTATATCGCAATTATTACCACTCATATTAGATTTATATAAAATTATATTTAGTAGTTGTAAAAAATGGAGCATGGAGCAAGAAAATCTCAAGAAGTAAAAATGTGTTTATAAATAAAAGCTAACGATGGTTTGTGTGAGAGTAGAGGGGGAGGGGATGACTTATGAAGACTTATAACATATAAAAATAATGAAAATAGCTGAGTAAAAAAGATATTTTAGTAGGTAGAAAATTGTTATTGGATGAAGAACATTGAACATGATTTGTTTATCATATAGATGAACTCTAAGGAGGCATGGGGCACCCACCCACCCCCGCTCATCCAAATTCACTTAGAATTTAACGCATATTAAATATATTATTTTTTTAATTTAGGGTGAATGAAATTGACATATACAACATAAGAAAATAAAAAATAATCTCAAATAGTTCTATGTCCCCTATATTTAAGATTATATAAAATTTAATAATTCCCACCAAAAAGAAATCTTAAATAGTGAAACAGAGGGCCCCTAAAAAAGAAATTTACAACTTCAGTATTTTCTCATGTCAAGGTCCCTTTTGACAAAGAATCTGCCTAAAGGTTAGGACTATTATGGTTATAGTACATGTTATGATATTATGGTTTATATGGAAGATAAGAAACACTAATATTCATGGTGGATAGTTCCCTTATGAGAAGGTAATTCATGAGATAAGTTATTCCAATCATAAATTTATTTTCTTAAATTTTCCTTTATTGTAAAATTTATCTATGAAATGGCCTCATATGTTACGATTTTCGGAAGAATGAAAGTCAAGTTGATGACATATGATTGTGAGAGGAATCCCTCTTCTGTTGGATGGTTTATATGCAACACAGATAATGCATCCAAGGGTAACTCTGGTCCTAGTCCTACTGCTATTTGTGTCAAAAATAGTGAGAGAATTATTTTAGGGGTGAAAGGAATGACAATTATTGATTTCAAAAATCTTATTACTGAAGTAGTAACAATTAGTGAAGGGGTTTAGTTTTGTAGTGATAGAGGTTATATTCCTCTGACTAAACTGTTATGCTCAATATATAGAAAACAAGATAGAAAGTGCTCTAGAGTGTTGTGAAGGAGGTTGAAGTTGTAAACATAGTAAAGGATGATGACCCAATTAAGTTAAAACACACTCTTAGGGAAGGTAACACACTGACTAATTTTTTTTCCAACTTATTTGTTAATTTTACAGGTATATACATGATAGAAAATTTTTAAAATATTCCACTTCTAGCAAAGAGAACCATGAACATGTTTAAAATGAGTTTTCCTCATTTAAAACTTACTCAAATAAAAAACAAATAACTCGATATCAATGTTCATTTATCACATAGGTTGCATCATGGAGAGCTGGAAAATAGTTAATCAATTAATGACCAACCTAAAGTTAGTTCATATAAACTATTAAATATGCCACTAGGTAAGAGATTAAGGTGAACAATAGTAATTGACTACTACTTAAGTATTTAAGTGATTGATTTTATATTGTTTTAACATGCAACTATGTGATTTTCTTTGTTGTTTTAGGGTTATTTAGCTAATATTTACTCATTTATCATACATCTTTACTTTCTTCCCATTGTTTGTGGAATTAGTCTCTTTGAGATTCATTCTATCATGGGAGAATAATGGAGAGGGTCAATGAGTTCTTAATAACTAATTCTCTCTAAAATTTAAACAGTAACTTAGTTAGAGATTACTATTGTTCTAGTTTCTGCAATTTATTTTTATTAGTGTAACAACCCAACTCACCAAACCGTGAAGGCATCTACTCTAATACTTATATAGGAAAACACTCAACCCTAAACTTAACCTTCAGATGAAGCATGTCCCACATGATCACACACAAATTCATAACTGAGTCCATCTCACCTTTTTCATGTAACAAGGATCCTTAAAAATCATCCAAAGTATTTAACATGTAAATATGGTATATACAAGAACCATCCCAATATTTAAACACAAACCCGGCCACTCATGGACTAACATGTCACAAATATAACAAAATAAATAAACTCAGTCTCTCATGGAACTCACACACAAACTGTTAGTGTACTGGCATGGTATCCGAGCAAACCATTATTAGTACGTACTAGGTGTGGCATTCGACCCAACCATTTGTATTATGTATCGATGTGTTACTCAAGCCAACCATTAGTATTCTTGTAACACCGAAGTTGGAAAGTCAAATTGGAAAGGAAAGCTTTCATTTGTTTGGATATTTCTTCAAATCCATGAGACCCATCTATAGTTCGTAGGAGCATCTATGAGTCATAGATAGCGTTCGTAGGAACTAAGTTGAGATTTAGGAAAATTTGAGTTTTCAAAGTTGGGTCTACGATTGAGCAAGATGGGTCGTAGGATAAAATACAGGCCATAGAAAGTGCATGTAGAGTTGATTCAGACTTGGTAAAATTTTGGACTAAAAGTTAAGGACTACAGGTAAGGTCTACGGACTGTAGACCAGCTGACAAGTCGTAAGACTGACTCGTAGGAATTGCCCAAGATTTTAGGCCCCAGTAAGTGATTCGACCATTGACTAGTATGGGGCGTAGAAAGGTCTATGGACCACAGGTCCAAACCGTAGGTAAATTTGGTACTTTCTAAATTGAGGGTGTTTTGGTCATTTTCTGCCCACCGAAACCTAAACTAATTTTTTTTGGACCTATAACTTCCGTATAACCTTTTTTACTCTTACAAACTAAGCCTAATTTCTTCCATTCACTTAAAATTCCCTAATCTCTCTTAACCTTCCAGGTGAAGAACTAGATTTTAAAAAGATTCAAGGCCTCCATATCCATTGCTTTTTGTGCTTTGATTATCAAGGTCGTGGGAATTTACCAATGGATTCCTTTCATCCATTGGGTCCCAAAAGAACTCCAATCTCCAATTCAATTAGGGTATTATGTAAATCTTCATGGATCCTTTTTATTTTGATTCAATTGATTTTGTTCTAGCTTATTTTGCATTATTTAACCTAATTACATGATTTTTAATTGATTTAATATGGACCCATGTTTTATGCTTTGAATTTTACCTATGAACTATGAAAAATGATCATGAATTGATATAAGATTTTGTGCATATTTTATGAAAGCATGAAGTTATGATTTAGGGATGCTTTTAATTTAAGTATTCATGATTTCTGAAAGTTTTTCTCACAATTTGAAAGCAAATCATGAATTTTTATGCTTAAGAATGTAAGTTTTTATATGAATAAAGTTATGAAATCATGGTTTTGAAAGAAGCTACTCTTATACGACTTTATTATTTGGATTGGTATTGCGATTATTCCTTTCCTAATCTTATGCTTTAATAACTGACTTTATCTAATTCCATTGGGATTTAACTTTGCACAGCGAGGACTTTAAGGTGGAGGCTCAAATAGGGTAGTCTCTAGTAGTACTCTCTAGTCCCAAACTACATGTCCCTGTAGGATTGTCTTCAATAACCTAGCTAGTGGATCCACATAGCCTTGATGATATGATACATCGTTCTACCTTGGTAATTAGATCTCCTTTTTAGTGTGGGGTTACATCAAATTACATATTATAGCTCACATGGTCTATTGTTGGTTAAAGCTAATATCTCAAAAAAGAACTATACTTTCCCTTAAAGATTTATGTTATGTCCTTGTACTAATGCATTGGCCTTGTTTCATGTTTTCTTAAAATCATGCTTTTCCTAAGGTTTTAAATGTTCGAATTGGTCATGCATTACATGTTTTAAGCCTATTATGATATCATATCTACGTTTATGCATATTTTCCTCATACTTAGTACATTATGTGTACTAATGCATACTTGTGCCTACATTGTCTCATAATGTAGGGCCTGATGCTCTTTCTCCTCTCGCTCGTGGCTAGTAGTTTGCTTTCCTGTGAAGATTAGTGAGTCCTCATATTCCGAGGGCTATTTTCCCTATGCTACATTTTTTTATGTATTTAGTTTTCGGACTTTGTACGCTATGTATGAGTTATAGCCCAACCACTCTTGTGTTGTTTAGAATGGCTTGTGAAGACATAGTTATGATTCCACATTTTTGATAAAACTCTCTTTCATGAAATGAGACATCCTAATTAAAATCTCTTATTGTATATTTTATTATATTAGATGTATGTCAAGTGGCTTGTGTAGGGCCTCTCGGGGGTCTTATATGTCATGTCACGTCTAAGGTATACTTTGGATCGTGACAATTTCATACTGGCGTGGTACCCGAGTCAACCAGAAATGACAAATAGCATGCACAATCACAATTAGAGTGAACAACCCCACTGGAAGCCACAAGTAATTAAACAGGTTGATTCTATGAGATTATCAACATGAAGTGAATTCACATTCAACATTTATTTCCTAAACATGAATTACACGCGCATTTCACATGGATTAGTCAATATGAACACACAAATACTTATATACACCTATTTATCAATAGCCCGATATTAGACCCAGTATGAGTACAAATTCGTTCCTTGGAAAAAAGCCTTATAGTCTGATGAATTAATACTCTTCCCGTTTATTCAGTTTCCCTTAATTACCACAAGTCTTAGAAATGGCTATAACTAGAAATTGCATAACAATTAACCTACGATCATCACCAAACCACCCCAACAAGAAAATTCAAGGTTAACAATCAAGAACTAGAAAACCTAACCCTTAGTCATTATATTCCTCGCCTTAATACCAATAACTACAACCTTTATCCATTCACAATTTGTGCCTGAAAGACTATGCATGAATTCTCCTGTCCATCTATAAGAATATTATGAAATAGAATATAGGTCTAATTACTATTTTGTTAAGAAAACCTAGCCTACTTGGGGAGAAGCAAATGCTGCAGAAATTTGATCGCGAACTTTCTCTCCTTTTGTGAAGTTTTTAGCGTATTTTTGGCGTAAAATAATAATACAATACAAAATCAATCCCAAATGGCCTAAATATTTTCAAATTATATAATAATCCCAAATACTAGGCCAACCTCATGATTCTCCCACCTAATCTATGTCTTTCCCACTATTAGTTCACCTAGGTTTACTAACATCATGGTTACATTAGTGCCTTATGGTAAATAAAATCAAGAATTACCTTTTCTAAGAGCAACCCAAGGTGTTACACCCTAAAATCTTCAAAAATCCACATTTTCCCTACCTTAGGATGAATTCAACCACACACACACACCCCGGGTCACAAATATCTTCTCTAAGGCCTAAAACTTGAACTACAAAAGTAGGGGATAAGATTGCTTACCTTTATGAAAATTCCTCATGAAAAGCTGTTAAATTTGCCTTAGATCACCCTTTTTCTTATCCAAAACGTTCTTGGATGAATATGGGCAATTTTAGGGGTTTTTCCTACATTTACAACAACTTATCCCACTATAGCAACCTGTACCAACTATTTTTCTTACTCGTAATGAAATGACATGTTGTTACAATAGATACTAATTTAATCATCACTCATTCCCGAGCGATCAGATAAGAAACAACTGGGCTAAGTCAAGAAGAAAGTAGTGCCCGACTCCTCAAACAAATGAGGATGTTTGTCCCGTAGGTCCTCCTCGATTTCTCAAGTAGCTTACTCAACTACATAATGCTTCTATCAAACTTTTACCAATCTAATTTCCTCTATTCTCAACTTTTGGACATCATAATAAAGCATAGCAACTGACTATTAAGTCTCACTTGATAATGTACTCCCCATCCCGTGGTACCTTTTCAGCATGGATGCAAGGAACACTGAATGAAATATAAATAACTTGGTGGCAAGCTAACCTATACACTACTGGCCCTACATTGTCAAGAACCTCAAATAACCTAATATGCTGAGGGCTATGCTTACCCTTCTTACAGATGCTTATCACACCTTTCATTGGTGGCACATTCAATAAAACATGTTCACCAACCTGAAATGTCATATCCCATACATTGCAATCTGCATATTCCTTGTTTCTAGTTTGAGCTACCAACAACTTGGTTTAGATACCCCTCACCTTGTTCTAGCTTCCTTTATCAAGTCAATGCATTGAGGCTTCACCTCACATGCTTCAAACAACCCAATGAGAAATCTAATCCCCTCGCATAAAGTGTCTCAAATGATGTCGTATTTATGCCGAAGTGATAAGTATTTTTGTATGAGAACTCGCACAATTGTAAGAAATAATCCCAATGGTGCAAATCGAATTATACTTCTCCCAAGCCTTAGGAAGACCCACCACGAAGTCCATGGCTATTATTTTCCGCTTTAATTCAAGAATGGGCATCTTTTGAAGAAAACTATGTAGGCATCTAGTCTGATATTCCACCTGCGGATAATTCTAACACTTGGACACTTACTCCATTGTGTCCCTCTTCAATCCAGGCCAACATAGAGTTGCCTCAAATTCCAAAACATCTTGGTTAGACCCGGATGAATCAAAACCCATGAATCATGAGATTCTACTAACACGTTTTGAATTAAATCATCATCCTGAGGAATGCAAACCCACAAACTAAGACTGAGTGCCCCACACGCATCAAGGGTGGAATCTCGGGTCTCTCCGAACACCACATTGTTTCGAACGCATTTATGTTATTTCACACTCATATGAACTGAAAGTGGAGATTTTAATTGTTTGGAAATGGAATGCAAAAATAGGGGAAATAGAGTTCAGATTCTACCTCACCCTGTCCACTAAAAAGACTGACACACCACTATCACGGCTACTTCCATAACAGAAAAACTCCCACTATAGTGGCCCAGTTGCGCAATGGCAGCCTTGACGAGTTCAACCCAAAAATTTTCTAAAATAAGAAATGTTTTCCATTTCCTTTTCCCTACCAACTCTTGAAATACATATCTATTAATAATATAATCCCAAGATCAACCTGAGACATATGTATCCGAAATATGTGCATCATAGAGTCAACACAAACCCCAGGATCATATCCAGCAACATATAATTAGGAACCTAAAACCACCTTCTCACAAAATTAATTATGAATAACACTAGAAAGTAGTGGATAATATCACATTCTCACTATCATACCAGAAAAGCCTCTTCCCTATGGTTCCCAACCAATACCAACTGTTGCAAAATCAGAGTTTCCCCACTGTCACAATTTATCCTTTTCCCTTACCATCTGTACCAATGGTAAGTCTGTGCCAGTTTAACACGACACTTCCAATCAATGACATCACCATTAAATTATAGGACTAGACTATACTAAAATATGTTTAGTAAATTATATAGAAATTTATCATTAATTCATCACACATAATCAATTTAAGTACGTTTCTTGTCCATAATATCATACAAATACAAGTAATTACAGTTCCCGCACATGCAAAAATTCAGAAATACAATGCACAAAGTAATAGTCATTAAGTTATATTGTTATGCAAAGTCAGGTTCATTACCTCTTATTCATCTAATTAATGACCACAAACTGATCACCCAAGCATTCACATGACTCTTAAAGCCAGATACCAATTAGAACCTTCTCGGTGATAATCATTCCTCGCTTGAGTCCCTTCAGCTATAACAATGGAATCTAGTTTACCTCATCGAGAAACCAATAGGAATCCCGACATACAATCGGACTCACCTCATATGACAAGAGACACGCCACACAAAAGGAGTGAGAAGTGACACAAGTTTCTAAAATGATTAATAGCCTGATGATCCAATATGGACTTTAATACCAAATTACCATGATCCCATAACCCCAAACTTAACGTCCCACATGATCACACATATGGGATCTAATACCAAATTGTCACGATCCAACCCACTTGTCATATATGCACCTACTCTAACACCTAGATAGGAGAACTATTAACCCCAAACTTAATGTCCCACATGATCACACATAAATCCATATATGAGTCCAACTCACCTTTCAATTACCCTGGACCAGTCAAGAGTTCATAAAATATTATTTGTAGTTTTTGACATGAAAACATGATCTACATAAGAACCATCCCAGCATTTAAACACAAACCCAACCATTTATGGACCAACACGAGACAAATATAACACAATAATCAAACCTAGTTCTCTCATGAGACCCATACACAAACTGATACTATATCGGTGTGGTATCCAAGTCAACCATTGTTAGTACATACCAAGTGTGGTATCCAAGCCAACCATCAGTAATTTTTATTAGTGTGGTACTCGAGTCAACCATTAGTATTATATACTAGCGTGGTATCCGAGAAAATCACCAATCACAAACAACATGCACAATCAAAATCACAATGAACAGCCACACTTGAAGCCATGTGTAAATTAAACAGGTTCATTGCATGAGATTATAAACATGAACTCATTTCACATTCACCCTTTATTTCCTGTACATGCATTACACAAACATTTCACATGAAACAGTCAATATGAACAGACACATACATATATACACCTATATATCAATAGCCCAATATTGGACCCCATTGTTACTACACATTCATTAACAGGAAAATACCTCCCTAGTCCATCAATTAATACTTTTCCCATTCATTCAGTTCCCCTTGATTATCACAAGTCCCAAAAATGGCTATAACTCCACAATTTCATAATACTTAACCTTAAAATCACCACCAAACCACCCCAAAAAGAAAAATCAAGGTTAACAATCAAGAACTAGAAAACCTAACCCTTATTCATTATCTTTCCCCACTTTGACAGTAATAACAATAACCTTTAGGCTTCCAGCATGCACAAAGGCCTATGCATGAAACCTCTCGTCCATCAACAAGAATATTATGAAATAGAATACAAGTCTAACTATTCAATTAAGTAAATCGAGCCTACCTGAGCACCAAGCAACTCTTGAAGTCTGATTGCAATCTCTGACTCCTTTTGTGAGACTTTTAGCTTGTTCTTGATCTAAAATAATAATACAATACCAAATCAATCACAAATGCCTAAATATTCCATATTTTATTATAATCCAAAACTCTAGGTTAACCTCATGATTTCCCGACATTTTATTTATCAAGGATTATCAATCTCGTGATTACTCATGATAAATAAAATCAAGAATTGCCTCTTTTATGAACAACTGAAGGTCTTACACCCTAAAATCCTCATAAACATGGATTTTCTTCACCTTAGAATGAATTCAAATCCTTACATCATGCCACAAATATTTTTGTAAGACCTAATAAGCGAACTACAAAAGTAGGGAATCATATTGCTCACCTTTATGAACATTCCTCATGAAAACCTACTGAAATTTTCCCTAGGTCATTCTTTTCTTCTCCAAAAAATTTCTTGGGTGATTATGGGTGATTGTAGGGGTTTTCTACATTTACAATATCTTATCACGCTATAGCGGTCCAATCGCTATAGTGGCCCAAATCGATTATTTTTTTCTTTTTTTACTCATAAAGATAGGATAGATCATTAAAATAATCTTTTTAAAGCTTTTTCTTATCCAGGGTAAGCTATAGAAAAGGTACAATTTCTGTCTTCTAATTTAGAGTTTTTTGAAATTGAAAATGTGTGATGTCTAGATAGAAGTACAAATCTACAATTTTACTTACATTTCATACAATCTCATCGATTTTCCATCGACAACAATTCAAGCAAGTCGATATGATACAACAATAGAGATACTGGAGTTATACTTACCAGATAAAACAAACAATGTGTTTTTTAGGCTCTTGATGGGTGTAGATCTAGATTTCCTTAAATCACCTCCTGTAAAAAATGATGAATTAGACTTTAAAACATTTAAACATAGATGGTGGAATTAATCAATCTTGTGAGATAGAACCCATTAAAGGATACATCCAAGAAAGGAAAAGTAGTTATTGATGATAAAATTACATGGGGGAGTTAATTTGACATGGTGAACAAGCATCGATTTCTATTCAACAAGTGTAGAGAAACTCTCTGATATCTCCGACAACTTCTTTGATGCTTAGATTGTCGAAGTTTTCACTAGAAGCATCTAGTGCCTCTCTGACTTCAATTTAGGTTTGTGTTTCTTTTTTTGTTTCTCTGTTTGATTTTCTTACCTTTTTATTTTTTATCATTTTTGTTGGGCTTTGGCTTTTGGGCCAATCCTTTGTATAGTTTTTTGTTTTGCTAATCAACTTTTGACTCAATTCGTATTTCAATAAAAAAAAAGGTCCCACATGACCATATCACATAGGAAGTGGTCACAAACTTTGATGAAGTATTAGATAATTGTCATGATGCCACTTTGTCATCCCACATAGGCATAAAATCAAAGCATAAGTGAAATATTCTAAGGGGAAAAGAGCTAGATTCTTGGAGAGGCTTTTGGAAGACCGTATAATACTCAAGAAGAATTCTTGGACGGTTTTACAATTCTCTAGGCTTGTAGAGAATTCTAGAGAGACTAGATTGTAAATATATAGGAACTTGTATAGTAACTTTTTGTTTATACTTTATCCCTTAGAAGAGTAATATAAATAGAAGGGATCTCATTTGAAATTCAACCAAGCAAGTGCAAAACATTCTCCAATCAATACAAAAAGCCTTATCACAAACTCTCTTATTTCTTTCTTCATTGTCTTAGTGATCTATGTTTGGAAAGACTTACTTGAGCTTATAAGATCGTAAAAGATCCATCCCTAAGTTTTCATGTGTCACACGGAGTGTTAGTCGAAGTCTGAATCCGTAAAAAAGTGGTATCAGAGCTAGATTATTTCTAAGCGAATGGCTAACGAGGGAAACATAAACGTTGCTAGCACCAAAAATGTCAGCTCGAATGGTGGAAGGAAGCACTGAAATGAAAGAAAGAACCTTAAGAGTAACGAGGAATTATTGCTCGACCCTCTATCACTAAAGCTAGTAATAAGGAACGTGGTGACGAGCCCATTAATGTCACATCTAAAGTAGAGAGGATCGCGAGGGTTGACACAGTAAGGCATGTTGTGTAGATCTTAGGCAAGCGCTTGAACAAGGTCGACGACAAGTTTAAGACTCCCGAGGACTTCACCCTCAAAGAGAAGGACAACATCCACAAAGATTTAGAGGCGCGTAAGCAAGTAGAGTATGAGATGAATAGAATCATCACTTCATTGGAGTGTCGGCTCATGAAGGCAATAAGCACAATTAAAATAATGAAGGCTGAAATTGAAGCTCTCAAGGGAAGAATGGAAGCTTGAGGATCTTCAATACCCAATGGAAATAGGGAGTGTAACACCTCGTATCTGAAAACAGAACTTAATGCAGATTTCCAGAAGTTACAGGTGCAACCCACGGTTGCTACCCACGGCCCGTGCTGGTGGTCCGTGGTTCCCATTTGCAACCATCCCCAGAAATTCAAACAAAAACCATTCTAAGGCATGACCCACGGACTGACTTGATGGATCGTGGATCCATCGACGCATCATCGATCAGTCCGTAGGTCGAGGCCCTTAAAACCTGGTCTTTAAAGTCGATCGACGGACTGACATGACGGATCGTGAATTCATCAACGGATCGCCGATCAGTCCGTAGGTCGAGACCCTCAGAACCTAGTCTCTGAAGTCATCGATGGACTGACAGAACGGATCGTGGATCCATCGATGGATCGTCGATCAGTCCGTCGGTCGCTTCAGCAGATTTTAAGTCAGGGTCGTTTTGGTCTTTTCCTGTTTCATTGGACCCCTAATATACGTCGTTTAAACCCTAAATCATGAGGTTTTAGTCAGTTTATGCCTAGAAACATAACTAGAACTTACCTAAGTCAAATCATTAATCAAAACATAGAAAATTAGAGTGTAAGAGGAGAAGAGAAGTCAAGAACCCTAGTTCAATAACGCAACAAGTTTCCTTCAATTCCAGCCCCGAAATCGAAAGATTTCTCCGTGGAATTCGTCACCAGGTATGTGGGATTTTACTAGTGGGTTCCTTTAGCCCATTAGGTCCCTAGAATTCAGTCAGATTCTTGATTCCATGATTATGAACAAACCTAGGGTTTCTAGAATTTCAATAGATCATCATGAATTAGCTATTTAAATGTTCCAAATCATATTATCACGTTATTACTCAGTTTATTGCATGAATTTCAGAATCCTAGCTATGTATTTCTTTAGTTCTTGAATTACACATGCTAGGTCAGATATCTCAGTTATTCAGTTATACATGCCTCAGTTATTAATGCATCATTATCAGATTAATTGTTGCATTCTCAGTTTGCATGTTTAGTTTTGAGCTATCCAGTATTTACAGAAAATCAGTCATAACCAGTTAACCACTTAATTCATTGGGAGTAGCATAATACCGAGTTGGACTAGGGTTCAACGTACCCATATAGTCCCAGAACTACGAGCCACGTAAGTGTAAGTCCCCTCTGTGGGCAACATTAGTTTAGTGATCACGCCAGCATGCCTCTACACCTTTGGCCGGGTGTATTGGGTCCTCTCGATGGGGCGTATACATCGGACTCCACATTTAGCTCATATGGTTTTATGTCGGTTATTAGTAGCTCCCACAGTTCAGTTAGACTCTATTGCATTGACCACATTTACAGTTTATTCAGTATTCAGTCAGCATGTTATAAATTGGTCATTGCATTAAGTCAGCTCAGTATTCAGTATCTATATCATGTTCATATTATTTCATTGCTATATTGCTTTGTTCAGTTAAATGTTATTTCAGCTTTACTCTATCCTGCATGCTCAGTACCTTTCAAGTACTGACGCATACGTGTGCTACATCTTCTCGTGATATAAGTTCAGGTTCTTAGCATCCAGATTACGCTTAGATCGGTTCTCGATCTCCAGTTCTGCAGCATCAGTTGTGAGTCCTCATTCTTCGAGGATAATAGTCATGTTATCTTTCAGTTTTCAGTCCTTTAGTTTCAGTTTTGCTAGACTTAGTCGGGGTCTGTCCCAGCATTTCTAGTCAGTTAGAGGCTATTTTCAGACATAGTTAGATTCAACTTAGTATTGAGTTAATATCTTTTTTATATTAAACTCACCAGTTTTCATGTATCTCAGTTATAGTATATGGGTATTCCCCATATTTTCATATTATTTATGATTTAGATTCCGCATCAGTTTATTATCTTTAGTATGCTCATGATCATGCCAGCAGGGTTAGCTTGGGATCACTTGTGGTCCTAGGTCCCGTGTCTGTGTCTCGGGGTAGTTTGGGGCGTGACAAACTTGGTATCAGAGCCTTAGGTTTGAGTGTCCTAGGATGTCTGAAAAGTCGCATTAGGTAGAGTCCTTTTCATAGATGTGTAGTGCGCACCATATCTAATGATGGGTAGGCTACAAAGTGTTTTAGGAAATCGTCATTTTCTTGTTACTCTTATCGTGCATAGGGTATGATCTAAATTCCATTCTAACTTGACAATCTACGTTTCAGTGATCATGCCTCCTCGTAGAGCTAACGCTAGGAATGTGAATGCCAGGAACACAAACGCAGCTCCTCCAGTTCCAGATCAGGAAGTCTCAAATGCTGAATTCAGGAATGCCATTCAGATATTGGCTTAGAGTGTCGCTAACCAGAACAATCAATGGGTTCAAGCTCATGTCAATGCAAATGGTGGATCAGCAGCAACAACGGTTCGTGCCTTTGTTAGGATGAATCCGCCTGAGTTCTTTGGATCGCATACTGCTGAAAATCCCCAAAATTTCTTGGATGAGATCAAGAAGATCTTTGAGGTGATGCAGGTCACTGGGAATGATCGGGTTGAGTTAGCATCTTACCAACTTAAGGATGTGGCTCATATCTGGTATACTCTGTGGAAGGAGAACAGGGGTATAAATGCCGCTCCTATTACTTGGGATTGTTTCAGCAAAACCTTTCTGGACAAGTTTTTCCCCATAGAGTTGAGAGAAGCAAGGGCCCAGGAATTTGTGAACTTGAGGCAGGGTAACATGATTGTCCAAGAGTATGGGCTCAAGTTTAACCAACTCTCCAGGTAGGCTCGTTACATGGTTGCTGATTCCAGGGCTCGGATGAATAATTTTTTGTTTGGAGTGTCAGACTTAGTGAAGACCGAGTGCAGGAATGCTATGTTGTTGGGAGACATGAACATCTCTAGGCTCATGACTCATGCTCAGCAGGCTGAGGATGATAAGCTTAGGGAACAGGCTAAGGAGACTAAGAAAGCAAGAACATGTAACTACGAGTATTCCCAACAGAAATTGGGTGGTGGAAATCGCTCACAGTTTCAGTAGAAGTCTTCGACTCCAGCACCTTCATCAGCTAGTGTTCAATCCCCCAGGTTCCGTAATGATCAGAAAGGTAGGGCGTCAGGCTCTAAGTCTCAAGGTAGTGTTTCAGGCACCAAAACCTACCCAACTTGCCCGAAATGTAGTAAGAACCATCCAGGTGTGTGCCTTGCAGGTAAGGAAGTATGCTTTGGGTGTGGTCAGTCTGGTCATAGATTGATGGATTGTCTTTCTACACAGGGTCAATAAGGAAATAATGGTAGAGCTTAGTCTATAACTTCAGCAGAACCAGCAGGTCGCGGACAGTGCCAAAACAGGCTCTATGATCTTCAGGCTGGTCAAGATCAGGAAGATTCTCCTGATGTAGTCACTGGTACGTTACGAGTCTTTGATCTTGATGTTTATGCTTTATTAGATCCAGGGTTACCTTGTCTTTTGTAACTCCTTACATAGAAGTCCAATTCAGTGTTAGCCCAGAAACTCTTTCAGAACCCTTCTCAGTCTCTACTCCAATCGGTGACCCAGTTATAGCTAGACGGGTTTACAGAAATTGCCCTGTCACAGTCTCTCAAAAAATCACCTCAACAGATCTTGTAGAGTTAGAAATGGTAAACTTCGATATCATTCTAGGCAGGAATTGGTTACATTCTTGTTATGCCTCAGTCGATTGTAGAACTAGGATTGTTCGTTTTCAGTTTTCTTATGTTGTTGGAATCCTAAGATACGTCAGTTTAAGCCTAGAAATATAACTAGAACTTACCTAAGTCAAATCATTAATCAAAATTAGAAGAATTAGAACGCTAAGAGGAGAAAATAGGTCAAGAACCCTAGTTCAAGAACGCATCAAGTTTCCTTCAGTTCCAGCCCTAAAATCGAGAGATTTCTCCGTAGAATTCGTTACCATGGATGTGGGATTTTACTAGTGGGTTCCTTTCACTCATTAGTTCCCTAGTTTTCAGTCAGTTTCTTGATTCCCTTATTATGACTAGACCTAGGATTTCTTGAATGTTAGATTTATTGGGTTTTTACCTGTTAGAATGAGCCAAATCAGATTAGTATGCTAATATTCAGTTTATTGCATGAATTCCAGAACCCTAGCTATGTATTTATTTAGTTCTTGAATTACACATGCTAGGTTAGATATTTCAGTATTTAGTTATACATCCCTAGAGTTCAGCGTACCCATATAGTCCCAGAACTACGAGCCATGTAGGTGTAGGTCCCCTCTGTGGGCAACATCAGTTTAGTGATCACGCCAGTATGCCTCTATACCTCTCGCAAGGTATATTGGGTCCTCTCGATGGGGCGTATACATCGGACTCCACATTTAGCTCATGTGGTTTTATGTCGGTTATTAGTAGCTCCCACAGTTTAGTCAAACTCTATTGCATTGACCATATTTCAGTACAGTCAGTATTCAGTCTCAGCATGTTATAAGTTTGGTCATTGCATCAGTTAGCTCAGTTCTCAGCATTCAATATCTATATATTGTTCAGATTATTTCATTGCTTTATTGCTTTGTTCAGTTATGATGTTATTTCAGCTTTTTTCTATCATTCATGCTCAGTACTGACGCATACGTGCGCTACATCTTCTCATGATGTAGGTTCAGGTTCTCAGCATCCAGATCACGCCTAGATCGATTCACGATCTTCAGTTCAGTAGCATCAGTGGTGAGTCCTCATTCTTTGAGGACTAGTGATATGTTTATCTTTATCGCTTTTAGTCATTAGTTTCAGTTTTGCTAGATCTAGTTTGGGCATGTCCCAACATTTCTAGTCAGTTTAGAGGCTTATTTCAGACATAGTTAGATTTGGCTTAGTATTGAGTTAATATCTTCTTTGTATTAAACTCATCAGTTATCATTTATCTCAGTTATAGTATATGGGTATTCCCCATCTTTTCATTTTGTTTATGATTTAGATTCCGCATCAGTTTATTATCTTTAGTATGCTTATGATCATGCCAGCAGTGTTAGCTTGGGATCACTTGTGGTCCTATGTCCCGTGTCCGCGTCTCGGGGGTAGTCTCGGGGTGTGACAAACTTGGTATCAGAGCATTAGGTTTAAGAGTCGTAGGATGTCTGAAAAGCCGCACTAAGTAGAGTCCTTTTCATGGGTGTGAAGTGCACCACATCTAATGAAAGGGAGGCTATGAAGTGTTTTAGGAAAACTTCACTTTCTTGATATTCTTATCGTGCGTTGGTATGATCTCCTTTCTAATCCATCATTATGTGTTTAAGATTATGCCTCCTCGTAAAGCTTACTCAAGGAATGCTAATGCAGTTCCTCTAGATCCAGAATAAGAAGTCTCTAATGCTGTATTCAGGAATGCCATCCAAATATTGGCTCAGAGTATGACCAACCAGAACAATCAGCAGGTAGAGGGATATAAGCTTAGGGAAATCGCTAAGGTAAAAAAGAAAGCTAGAATAGGGAACTATGAGTACTCTCAACAGAAATTGGATGGTCGAAATCACTCACAATTTTGATAATATCAAAATAGTAGGGCACCAGGCTCTAAGTCTCAGGGAAGTGTTTCAAGAAATAGGACCTACCCAACTTGCCCAAAGCGTGGTAAGAACCATCCAGGCGAGTGTCTTGCGGGCAAGGAAGGATGCTTTGGGTGTGGTCAGTCTGGTCATAGGGTGAAGAATTGCCCTTCTGCCAGGAAGGGGCAAGAAGGTGGAAGTAAGCGCTAAACCAGGCTCTATGCTCTTCAGGATCGTCAAAATCAGAAAGATTCTCCTGATGTAGTCACTGGTACGTTACATGTCTTTGATCTTCATGTTTATGCATTGTTAGATCCAGGGGATACTTTGTCTTTTGTAACTCATTGCATAACAGTCCAATTCAGTGTTAGCCCAGAAACTCTTTTAGAACCCTTCTTAGTCTCTACTCCAGTCGGTGACCCAGTTATAGCTAGACGGGTATACAAAAATTGCCCTGTCACAGTCTCGTAGAAAGTCACCGCAGCAGATCTTGTAGAGTTAGAAATGGTAGAATTCGATGTCATTCTAGGAATGGATAGGTTACATTCTTGTTATGCCTCAGTCGATTGTAGAACTAGGATTGTTCGTTTTCAGTTTCCAGACGATCAAATCTTAGAATGGAAGGGTAGTAGCTTAGCGCCTATGGGTCGATTCATTTCTTACCTTAAGGCCAGAAAGATGATCTCTAAGGTTTATCTCTATCATCTAGTTTGGGTTAAGGATTCTAGTTCCGAAACCCCAACTCTTGAGTCAGTTCCAATGGTTAATGAGTTTCCAAAAGTGTTTCCAGATGATCTTCTCGGAGTTCCTCCCGGAAAGGAAATCGACTTTGGAATTGATCTCCTTACAGATACCCAGCCTATCTTTATTTCTCCTTACAGAATGGCTCAAGCTGAGCTTAAGGAATTGAAAGAGCAGTTGAAAGACCTTCTAGATAAGGGGTTCATCAGACCTAGTATTTCACCTTGGGGTGCACCAGTATTGTGCGTAAAGAAGAAATATGGTTCTCTCAGAATGTGTATTGACTATAGGCAGTTGAACAAGGTCACAATCAAGAATAAGTATCCCATCCCCAGGATTGATGACTTGTTTGACCAACTTCAGGGTGCTAGTCATTTCTTAAAGATAAACCTCATATCAGGTTATCATCAGCTTTAAGAGATAGTGACATTCCGAAGATAGCCTTCAAAGCTCGATATGGTCATTACAAATTTGTAGTTATGTCATTTGGACTAACCAATGCTCCTGTAGCTTTCATGGATTTGATGAACATAGTGTTCAAGAAGTACTTGGACTTGTTCATTATCGTCTTTATTGATGATATCCTTATTTTCTCTTGGAATGAGGAAGAACATGCGAGTCATTTGAGAGTTGTTCTGCAAACTCTCAAAGATCTCCAATTATTTGCAAAATTTAACAAGTGTGAGTTTTGGTTACAATCAATTGCCTTTCTTGGGCATATTGTGTCTAGTGAAGGAATTCAAGGAGATTCCCAGAAGATAGAAGCAGTGAAACAATGTCCCAGACCTACCTCTTCTACAGATATCAGAAGTTTCTTAGGTCTAGCGGGGTATTACAGAAGGTTTGTGGAAAGATTTTCATCCATAGTCTCTCCATTAACTAAGTTTACTCAGAAAAAGGTTAAGTTCCAGTGGTCAGATGATTGTTAGAAAAGCTTTGCAGAATTAAAAACTAGATTGACTACAGCTCCTGTCTTGACTCTACCAGAGGGTTCAGATGGTTATGTGATCTATTTTGATGCATCCAGGGTCGTCCTAGGTTATGTGTGTGATGCAACGAGGTAAGGTTATAGCATATGCGTCCAGACAGCTTAAGGTGCATGAGAAGAATTATCTGACTCATGACCTCGAGCTTACAGTAGTGGTGTTTGCAATCGATCCATGGCCGCTAAACTAAAGAAAGGAGTCCTTTACCAAGTAATCTAGGCAACCTTACCCGCCTCAACCGATCTTAGCTCGGACATGCCAACAGCCAATACTTACTATTTTCCCTGGACAACTAATAAAAACTAAAATGGCCCCTTCTCAAAGAGACTGCCCTTAGGACTCTATTAAGTGAAGTCATTTAACAGCAGACTCAAGATTTGGAGACACTACTTGTATGGTGTTCATGTATATGTGTTCACAGACCATAAGAGCCTCCAGTATGTATTCACCCAGAAAGAGTTGAATCTTCGCCAGAGAAGGTGGCTTGAGTTCCTCAAAGATTATGATATGAGCATACATTACCATCCGGGTAAGGCGAATGTAGTAGCAGATGCTCTTAGCATATTATCTATGGGTAGTGTAGCACATGTTGAGGAAGAAAGAAAAAATCTAGCAAAGGATGTTCACATACTTGCTCGCCTAGGAGTTCGTCTTATGAGCATATCAGATGGTGGTGTAACGGTTCAAAATGGGGCAGAATCTTATTTGGTAGTAATGGTTAAGGAAAAGCAAGACAACGATCGAATATTACTTGAACTCAAGGGTGCGGTCCACCAACAGAGAGTTGAGGTTTTCTCCCAAGGGGGAGATGGTGTGCTTTGCTTCCAGGGTTGGTTATGTGTTCCTTAGGGGATGAGTAGGTGAAGCAGCCTTGATTTGGCCAGATTTGATTTATGAAGCTATGGAGAAAGTGCAACTCATTAGAGATAGACTTAAGACTGCCCAGAGTCGCCAGAAGTCTTATGCAAATGTGAGAAGAAAGGAACTAGAGTTCCAAGTTGATGATTGGGTTTTCTTGAAAGTGTCACCTATGAAGGGGGTGATGAGATTTGGCAAGAAAGGGAAACTCAGTCCCAAATATGTAGGCCCTTACCGGATCTTGAAAAGGATTGGTAAAGTGGCTTATGGGTTAGATTTGCCAGCAGACTTAGCAGCAGTGCATCCGGTTTTTCACATTTCACTTTTGAAGAAGTGTGTGGGTGATCCAGCATCCATAGTGTCATTAGAGAGTGTGGCTGTAAAAGATAGCCTTTCATATGAGGATGTACCAGTAAAGATTCTCGATCGCCAGGTTAGAAGGTTGAGAAACAAAGAATTCGCTTTAGTCAAGGTTTTGTGAAGGAGTCAGTCTGTAGAGGGAGCTACTTGGGAAGCAGAAGCAGCCATGAAAGCCAAGTATCCTCACCTCTTTCCTTCCGATTCCACTCCAGCTTGAGGTAATAGTTCCTCTTTAGTTTTCAGTCATTCATGCGTATATTCAGTCTTAGAATCATGTTCCTTCAGTTTGTACTTGCATTTTCAGCGTATTTGCATGTTCTTGAAACTCAGTTCAGTCAGAAATTTAGTTCTCAGTGTTTAGTGGTAGGGATTGCAGCCCTCTCCCTCCATTTCAGATAGTTTAGTCTTCATTCGAGGACGAATGGTCCCAATGGGGAGATAATGTAACATCCCGTATCCTAGATAGACCAAAATGCAGACTTTGAGAAGTTTCAGGTGCAACCCACGGTTGCCATCCACGGACCATAGATCAGACCACGGCTCGTGCTGGTGGTCCGTGGTTCACCACTGCAACCCCTCTCCAAGCCCAGCTCAGAAATTGGCTAAGTCTCGACCCACGAACAGACCTACGGTCTGTAGGTCAGACCACGGTCCGTGGTTTGTGTCCATGGATCAAGATTCTTTTACCTAGCCTATGACACGAACTATGGTCGACCAGCAGGGACCGTCATTCGATCCATGGTCCGTAGGTCTGACCGTAGGTGAGGGTAGCAGCCAGTTAGATGGAAATTTGTGATTGGGTCAACTTGAGATGGTCATAACCTTTAGCACAAAAGGAATTATGTGTCCCATGACCTATTATATGATACATAATTGAATCATCTTTCCAACGCCATCGAGTTTGCTAAAATCCGACCTCCGAGTAAAAAGTTATGCTCGTTTAGTGAAGGTCTGTCGAGCACCAATTGACCTACGGCCCGTAAGTCCAGTCCGTTGGTCACTCCGACAGAAATTAAGTTAGGGGTCTTTTGGCCTTTTCCTATTTTGTTGGAACCCTAAGATACTTGGTTCAGACCCTAAATCATGAGATTTTAGTCAGTTTAAGCGTAGAAACATAACTAGAACTTACCTAAGTCAAATCATTAATCAAACTTAGAAAAATTAGAAAGCTAAGAGGACAAAAGAGGTCAAGAACCCTAGTTCAAGAACGCATCAAGTTTCCTTCAGTTCCAGCCCCGAAATCGAGAGATTTCTCCGTAGAATTCGTCACCAGGTATGTGGGATTTCACTAGTGGGTTCCTTTCACTCATTAGGTCCCTAGTTTTCAGTCAGTTTCTTGATTCCCTTATTATGACTAGACTAAGGTTTCTTGAATGTTAAAATTATTGGGTCCTTAGCTGTAAGAATGATCCAAATCAGATTAGTATGCTAATTTTTAGTTTATTGCATGAATTCCAGAACCCTAGCTATGTATTTCTTTAGTTCTTGAATTACACATTCTAGGTCAGATATTTCAGTATTCAGTTATACATGCCTTAGTTTATGAATGCATCATTATCAGATTAATTGTTGCATTCTCAGTTTTGCATATTCAGTTTGAGCTATCCAATATTACATAAATTCAGTCATAACCAGTTAACCACTTAATTCAATGGAAGTAGCATAATACCGAGTTGGACTAGAGCTCAGCGTACCCATATAGTCCCAGAACTACGAGCCACGTAGGTGTAAATCCCCTTTGTGGGCAACATCAATTTAGTAATCACGCCAACATGTCTCTATACCTCTGGCAGGGTATATTGGGTCCTCTCGATGGGGCGTATACATCGGACTCCACATTTAGCTCATGTGGTTTTATGTCGGTTATTACTAGCTCCCACAGTTCAGTCAGACTCTATTGCATTGGCCATATTTCAGTACAGTTAGTATTCAGTCTCAGCATGTTATAAATTTGGTCATTGCATCAGTTAGCTAAATTCTCAGCATTCAGTATTTATATCATGATCAAATTATCTCATTGCTTATTTGATTTGTTCAGTTATGAAGTTATTTCAGCTTTATTCTATCATGCATGCTCAGTACCTTTCAAGTATTGATGCATACGTGCGCTACATCTTCTCATGATGTAGGTTCAGGTTCTCAGCATCCAGATCACCTCTAGATCAATTCCCGATCTTCAGTTCAGCAGCATCAGTGGTGAGTCCTCATTCTTCGAGGACTAGTGACATGTTTATATTTATCGCTTTTAGTCTTTAGTTTCAGTTTTGCTAGATGTAGTTGGATCATGTCCCAACATTTCTAGTCAGTTTAGAGGCTTATTTCAGACATAGTTAGATACAGCTTAGTATTTAGTTAATATCTTCTTTGTATTAAACTCATCAGTTATCATTTATCTCAGTTATAGTATATGGGTATTCCCCATCTTTTCATTTTGTTTATGATTTAGCTTCCGCATCAGTTTAGTATCTTTAGTATGCTCATGATCATGCCAGCAATGTTAGCTTGGGATCAATTGTGGTCCTAGGTCCCGTGTCCGCGTCTCGGGGGTAGTCTCGGGGCATGACATTGACATTCCTACTTGGCAGTGGGAAGTGATCAACACGGACTTCATCACAGGTGTACCTTGTACTCGCAGACAACATGACTCCATTTGCGTGATTGTTGATAGGGTTACTAAGTCTTCTCGCTTTTTGGCGGTCAAGACTACAAACTCGGCGGAGGATTACGCCAAGCTTTACATTAATGAGATTGTGAGGTTGCATGGGGTTCCTTTGTCTATCATCTCAGATAGTGGTCCTCAGTTTACCTCTCATTTCTAGAAGTCATTTCAGAAGGGTCTTGGTACTCAGGTTAACTTTAGCACAACATTTCATCCACAGACGGATGGTTAGGCAGAGCCTACGATTCAAACCTTAGAGGACATGTTGAGAGCTTGTGTGATCGACTTCAAGGGTAGTTGGGATGACCACCTTCCTCTTATTGAGTTCGCCTACAACAATAGTTACCATTCTAGCATTCAGATGGCCCCTTATGAGGCATTATATGGGCGTACATGTAGATCTCCAGTTGGTTGGTTTGAAGTAGGTGAAGCAGCTTTGATAGGACCAAATTAAGTCCTTGATGCTATGGAGAAAGTGTAACTCATTAGAGATAGACTTAAGACTGCCCAGAGTCGCCAGAAGTCTTACGCAGATGTGAGAAGAAGGGAACTAGAGTTCCAAGTTGATGATTGGGTTTTCCTGAAAGTGTCACCTATGAAGGGGGTGATGAGAT
>JAJOOS010006394.1:0-13829 GCA_029582725.1 Solanum chiquidenum
TAATAGCTTTTGAGAAATGAACTCAACTTTAAACTCTTGACTTAACTTGAAACTCTATGCTCTTTACTTGACTTGAAACTCAATGCTCAACTCGAAACTCTTGACTTAATTTGAACTAACTTGAAACTTGAGCCTCAAAATGAAGTTAAGACATTCAATGAAGACTCTTGAACAACTTTGAAAACTTGCTTGGATTTAAATTCTTAACTTCTAGACTTGACTATGATCCTAACTTTCTTGAATTGAATTATGAATTTAAGGATCATGATTTGTGTTTGGAAAGACCTCATGATGTTAAGGAATGATTTAGGACAGCTAAACTTAAGAAAAATTATGAAATTAAATTCTGAAAACAGTGTAGTCTGCGTACTGTCCGCGACGCGGAGAAGCTTTTTGTTCACAGAGGGAACAAGTCCGCGACGCGGACTGGTTTCACGAAAGAAGCCCGACTCTTCTCCTTCATTTTTCCAACCCTAAACCTCCTTAACTTCAATGGTTCCAGCTCCAATTTATTTAGAATCATAAACCCCTCAACATACAATAGATTTCAACTCAAAACACAACCAAATCATGTCTCAAACCAACAAGAACTTCAACACAACACAACTACAACTTCAACAACTACAACAACAAACTTCATCAAACACAACCAAGCTTTTCTCAATAATAAAATGAGTTTGGTATGTGGGGGAAAGAATCAATCCAACATTATGAACTCACATACCTAGTAGGGATCACCCCCGACGATATCCACGACGATTCTTGACGAAAAATCATTGCTTGATCTTCTCTTTCTCCTCTTCTTCTCCTCTTCACTCTCAAACCCTTACTTTCACTCTTTGAAAATGAGACAAACTGATCAAAGAATCAATCTAACACAACAATATAACCAAAAGAATTGGTTAGGGAAAAGACCAAAATGCCCTTAAAATTCCGGACGGATTTCCCTGCCAACTGCCCAACCTCCAAAGGGCATAGCTTACTCATACAAACTCGGAATCGAGAAAACCTGATGGCGTTGGAAAGATCATTCCACGAACTTCGCAACCATAACTTGAACTACACCTAGCTCATACTGAGCTAGAAGTTATGACTGCTCAAATTTGGCCAAAAACTCACCTTTTTCCCATACTTGGCAAATTTCCAGATTTTTTTCAAAATTCAATCCAAAAATTGAAAATTGAAAATTCTTAAGCCTCTCCATAGCCATTTTGCATTGCCGGATGTTACATTTTCTCTCGAATAATTTACCCCGAATCAAATCGATTTCTCCCGAACACCGATAAAAGGCAATGAAGCACAGCCTTCGGCTTAGTCCATTTACACTCTCTAGCTGAATGGGTGGGAAAAGGTTTAGGATTCACTCTCTCAAGCTGAATCCATGTCAATCCTATAACCACAGACTATAGATTCAGTAGTTTTAGTTTTAAAACTTCTCTCTCAAGTAAGTCAAAAACACGAAGATAAAATTTTATTTGCAACTACAACCCCATTTAATTCAAACAAAACTATTGAATGAATTCACCTCTAAACAGTGAATAACAATCAATTAGCAATACCCAGCAGTAAATTCAACCTATATGGCACTACCTCGCGAAACTGTTCGGTGACTCACCGATTGCTCCTTTCTATCGTCTATTTGATTTTTTCTTTCAAGGCTTGGCACACTGGAACATTAGGCAAGACCAAGGCCTTTCAGCGACTCGCCCAATGGTTTAGGCAATCCTCAGGCCTTCTTTTCTTCGTTCTTTCAGCTGCCTTGTTCCTTTTTGCACCATAGTGTCCATGTTTTGTCCCTAAGTTCAAATTCCTAAAATTCAAGTATTTACATCAGTTTTTGAGATAAAATATGCATTTGAGGACACTAAATCCATAAAATAAAGCTCTAAAAGAGTCCAAATCATGGTCTTATAAACCACCTCAATCAGAGAAATCTCTTGGCATTCTCCAACGTACAACATCAAGCATTGCCTATTCAGTTTGAATGCAGGTCCATTTTTACCTTCGACTTCAATGGCACCATTTGTGAACACCCGTGTTATTCTAAATGGACCTGACCATTTGGATTTGAGCTTTCCTAGAAAGAGTTTGAGTTGAGCATTATATATTAATACCCAATCTCCTACTCTGAAATCCCTCTTAAGGATTCTAGAATCATGCTACTTCTTCATCTTTTCCTTGTAAAGATTTAAACTTTCATAAGCCCTGAACCTAAATTTGTCCAACTCATTTAGCTGATCTACTCTCTCTTTAGAACTTTTTGCCCAGTCAAGATTTAAAGCTTTCAATGACCATAATGTTTTGTGTTCCAATTCAACCGGTAAATGGAAAGATTTTCCAAAGACTAGCTGATACAGAGATATACCAATTGGTGTTTTGTATGCGGTGCGATACGTCCATAGAGCATCATCAATATTGCGAGACCAATTAGTCCTATTTGCATTTACTGTCTTAGCCAATATACTCTTGATCTCTCGATTCGACACTTCAACTTGGCCACTCATTTCGGGATGATACGGAGTTGCTACTTTTTGTTTCACTCCATACTTGCTCAATGTAGATGCAAAAAACTTGTTGCAAAAATGGGATCCCCCATCACTAATAATAGCCAGAGGAGTACCAAATCTAGCAAATATGTAGCATTTGAGGAATTGGACAACAGTTCTCCTTTCACTGTTCGGTAGTGCAATAGCCTCCACCCATTAAGAAACAAAATCTACTGCCACCAAAATGTACCTATTACAAAACGAACTCACAAATGGGCTCATGAAAGCTATACCCCAAATATTAAATAGCTCAACTTCTAAAATGAGCATGAGAGGCAACTCGTGTCTTTTAGACTAAGTGCACTTCTTAACAAAATCATGAGCATATTTGTAGAGGGACGGCCAGTAGTAACCATTTTGAAGAACTTTTGCAGTTATACGTACACCGCCATAATGACCCCCAACCGGTGAAGCGTGACAAGCATGGAAAATTTTGATGGCTTCTTCCTCTGGAACACATTTCCTACTGAAATGGTCTGCATATTCTCTGTATAAATATGGTTCATCCCAAAAGTACTTCTTAACATCGAACAAGAACCTCTTTTATTGGTAGAAGTTTAGTTTTTTTGGCATTAATCCACACAACACGTAATTAGCAACATCAGTATACCAAGGAGATTGGTGGAGAGTTACCGTGATAATTGTTCATCGGGAAAGGCATCATTTATGTCTACCTATAGCTCATCATTTCCGTTGCCTTCCAATCTTGATAGGTGGTCAGCTACCTGATTTTCACAACCTCTCCTATCTTTGACTTCAAAGTTAAATTCTTGCAACCGTAGCACCCACCTTATCAATCTTGGCTTGGCATTCTTCTTTGCTATCAAATAACACAATGCAGCATGATCAGTGTGAACTACCATTTTAGTGCCTAGCAAGTATGCCCGGAATTTCTCAAACGCCTATACTACCGCAAGTAATTCTTGTTCTGTAACTGTGTAGTTACGTTGATCACCGTTTAGAGTTTTGCTTGCATAGTAAATAGGGTGAAATAGTTTGTTGCATCTTTGCCCCAACATGACACCTAATGCCATTCCTCTTGCATCACACATTACATCGAAGGGTTCTGATCAATCGGGGCTAATGATAACCAGAGTGGAGATCAATTTTTCTTTTAAACACTTGAAGGTCACCATGCATGCATATTCAAAATGGAATTTCATCTCCTTCTCCAAGAGTTTGCATAGAGGATGTGCAATTTTTGAGAATTCATTGATAAACATCTAGAAAAACCTGGCATGCCCCAAGAAACAACGAGTACCCTTCACCGAAATTGATGGTGGTAACTTCTCAATCATTGCAATCTTTGCTTTATCAACCTCCAGCCATTTTTGCGACACATTGTGACCAAGAACTATACCTTCCCTAATCATAAAGTTGCAGTTTTCCCAATTTAGGACCAAATTTGTCTCCACACATCTTTGGAGAACCTGTCCCAAATGTGCTAAGGATGTTTCAAAAGTGTCATCCACAACCGAGAAGTCATCCATGAAGACTTCCATTGAATCCTCCACCATATCAGTGAAAATAGATAGCATGCAACTTTGAAATGTTGCCGGAGCATTACCTAACCCGAACGACATCCTTTTGTAGGCAAAAGTTCCATATGGGAAGGTGAAGGTAGTTTTCTCTTGGTCTTCCGGAGCAATGTAGATTTAATTATAATCGGAGTACCCATCCAAAAAGAAATACCATCCTCTCTCTAAAAGTCGATCAAGTATTTGATCCATTAAAAACATGGGAAAGTGATCTTTTTTGGTCCACGAGTTTAACTTCTGCTAATCCATGCATACTTGCCATCCGGTCACCGGTCTCATAGACCCAAACTCTCCCTTTTCATTTGGGACTACTGTGATGTCTATCTTATTCAGTACACATTGTGCCGGACTTACCCATTTGCTATCCGCAATAGGGCAGATCACCTCTGCATCCCACCACTTTATTATCTCTTTTTTTACCACCTCTTGCATTGGTGTTCAATCTTCGCTGATGTTCAACACTCGGTTTACAGTCACTATCAAGCTGAATTTTGTGAGTGCAAATGCCGAGAGGGATGCCAACTGTGTCAGCTATAGTCAAACCTATATCTTTGATATGCCTTCTCAACACCTCAAGGAGCAATTTTACTTGCCATTCAAGCAAATCAGCTGCAATGATCACATATAATGCTTTCATGGTAGCATGAATTGGTTAGGCCAAACCATTTCATTGGTAGCTAGGATTTTGAAAAAATACCCTTCATGTATAGCTTAGACTTGCATGATAGTATTGTTTCCTTGGTAGCTTGGTCTAATCCAATATGGTGACTATTCCTTGGTAGCTTGGTCTAGCCTAATAGGTTGTAGAAGGTTTCCATCTCATGAGATAACTACTTTGGGAACCCGGACTCAACTACTGTAAAAAGAAACCCATTTGGGAAGCCGGACTCAACTAGTGTAAAAGCTTCCATCTCATATTCATATCCACTCGGTGCTAAGTATTAATTCCCATTGAGTTTATATTGACTTAAATTAATAATTAAGGAATAATGTCTTGACACTCAATCCAACAACTCATGCTAAAACTCCCAAATTTATTAGGGGAGACTAGTCTATAACCCTTAGAATCACTATATGCGACAAACCTTTCACATTGTATTATATTCATACATAAGTGTGAAAATGAGGATAATCATACAACCAACACAAAAATTAGTTTATAATATAAGCACTTTACTCTCAAAGCAATCTAATTGTATACACACAAGTGTCATACATCTAGCTAGTTCTCCTGATTTACCCTGCAAAGGCTATAGATCACATTCAACCAATCAATCTAGAATTACTACATTAGATATAGATGGTAACATGAATCAAATAACTAAACTACTACAAGTACTATTTCATAGTTACTACAATTCACCCAATTCACAGGTCATAAATTAGGGTTATGGGGAATTCATGGATTCATGGGAGATTTATCATAAAACCACCATAAAACAATAATTCAATCATAGTATAAGACAATTAAATTATTTAAAACATTTTTAGGAAGAATCCATGACTTGGAGTGAAAATCCTAGGTTTCAAAGACTTTTCTACTTTGAAATTGAGAGTTTGAAGACTTCATGGATGAAAAGCTAACCATTAATAAAAACTACCATACCTTAGATGAAGATTCCTCATGAATTTGGGTAGAAAATATGAGTTCTGGAGCCCTAAACTTCAACTTATTCTTCTTCTTCAATGGAAGTTTTAGTGAGAGAAATATTGGAGAGGTTTTTATTTGATTTGGGGATTTATGAATTATAATCTTAGATGGGTTATTTTAGGTGGGAAAAATACTTATATAGGTCTTTAAAATAAACTTAAAATGACACCATATAACCATTTAATAAAAAAGGAAATTACAAAAGAACCCCTAACTTAACTGCCAAATGGCAGTTTCAGGCATGACCTACGGTTGGGGACCTACGGACCGTAGGTGGACCTACTGGCCATCCTGCAGGTCTGTAGGTCCATGGACTGGGCTAATAAAATCAGGCGTGGGTCCACCCACGGATCGTGGATGCCCCATGGGTAGGCTGTTTTTGACAACTTTTTGGGGATGCCTTAGGGACCTCCTCAAGGAACCTTGGTTGGTCCTTGGGTGGTCATACCTTGACGTCTACACCCAAAAACGCTTATATTGAATACCATAGGTTATTTTATGACTCTAACCTCTACGTTAAACCATATTTAGGCTACTTGTTTACACATTAGGCTCTAGCTTAGGCTTCTGGTTTGAGGGGCGTAACAAGATGTGAAACCTTTGGGGGTTGATTTGGTGAAATATGCTCAGGATAAGGTAACAAACATCAATGCTAAGCTTCTAGCAGCCCAGCGTCGACAGAAAAAGTATGTGAACCGTAAGGTCAGGGACTTGACATTTCAAGACTGGTGAGCAAGTTCTTCTAAAGGTGTCACCCATAAAGGAGGTGATGAGATTCGATAATAAGGGCAAGCTTAGTCCTCGATACATCAGTCCATTTGAGATTCTTGACTGTGTAGGGCAAATGTCTTATAGGTTGGCTTTATCTCCTAGTCTATCTGGAGTCCATCTAGTGTTTCACGTGTCCATGTTGAAGAAATATCATGGGGATGAAGATTAAATCATAAAATGGGACTCTGTTCTGATAGACAAAGACCTTCAGTATGAGGAGGAACCAGTTGTAATTCTTGATCGTGATGTTCGGAAGCTGAGGACCAAGGAGCTTAAGTTCATGAAAGTGCAGTGGAAGCATCGTCCTGTTGAGGAAGCTACTTAGGAAACCGAGAACGATATACGAGATAAGTATCCCTAGTTATTCAATGATTTAGGTACTACTCTACTCTCTTACCTTAGCCAGTTTTCCCTAGTTTGTCACTCAGGGACGAGTAATGGGTAAATTGGTATCAATTGTAACGATCTATTCCTGCCGTTCTATAAAATCCTATGGAGAAATAATTTTGGCCATAAAACATTTTAGTAGTGACTTTGGAAAATTCAAGCCTAGGCTAGACTTGGACGAAATTTGAGTCAGGTGAGGTCTACGGAAATCTGGTAATGCATGGGGGATTTAGTTATGAATTTGATCATATGAGTGGATATCTAAGACGTTAAGGAGCATGCAGAGCTTTACATAATCAAATTTGACCGAGTAGAATTCTCGAAACTGATCTTGGCGTGAAGGGGTAGTTTTAGTACGTCCAAGTTTGAAGGTGTGTTGTGAAATTGTAGCTTGGAACTCAAATTCCAAGCTTCTGTCTCTGTGCAAGCTACCGGGGTGTGATTAATCCTACTAGGGCAGGGCCGATGTTGCGGGATGGGGTCCACCGTGGTGGGCCAATCGTGAGTTAAGTCGGGGAAACATCCCAAAATTGCCATTTTCTACAAAACTTCGTTCTTGAGAGCTAGGAGACGACCAAGAGCAGTTCTTGACAATTTTCCACAATTTCTAGTGCTAAAGGTAAAACAATTATTCCCCTAATCCGTATTTCAATTTGTAGGACTTAGAATGTTGAGTAATTATTGTTGGGGAGAGTTTTGTCCTGAAGTTAATGGTGGAAAAGCCCGAATTGAACATTAGGATCTTGGGTTTGGCCTTGGGTTGATAACTTTAGTTATAATCGAGGTAAATTAGGCCTTGTTTAGTGATCCTTGCATTAATTAACATGTTTAAACCAAGAACAAGCTGAAAGAATCTGGAAAAGGAAAGTTAAAGTGTCTTAGGAGTATTAAGGCTTGGTTTAGAGGTAGGTGATGGTTTGATTTCCTGTTGTATGATATATGTTGGTTAATTGCTTCGTTGTATGCGTTCATGTATGTGAATGGGAAATGTCAATCAATCTATTGAATCGATTATATGTGAACAATTACAGGCCATGAACTTGTTACTTGATTGTATAACTATGAGCACTGTTCATTATGGGTGTGATTATGACTGTGGTTATGCTGAAGGGATCGGTTGTCACGTTCTGATACATTCATAGGATCAGGTGCCACGTTCTGATACATATATTGGACTGTATGTCACGTTCTGATACATGCATATTGGATCGGGTATCACATTCCGACACACTAACTGTTTCGGTGTGGGTTCCATGAGAGGACAACTTGTGATTATTGTTTTCGTATCTAATTGTCATTGATATTTGGAAATTGTATGTTTCTCCTAAAATGATGACTGAATTGTTCATTGTGTATATGTGTGTTTACTATGCTGTAATTGCTTGTGTATATTGTTCTTATTGGAGTAGCCGCATGATCCTACCAGTACACTGTGGTTTGTGTACTAATGATGTACTTGCTTGTTCTTTGTTGACTACAGGGCATCTTCAGGCAACAATTCTTTTAGGCTGTCATGGATCTCTCTTAGTTTAGTCCAATATTTTCGAACTTAGCTATTTATTTATTCAATTCGACTTTTGCATATGTTTAGTTTTCGGGGTTGCAGCCCCTTTTGTTATACTTTTTGGTTAACAGAGTTTTGGTAAAATGACTTTCAGTTCTAGGGGTTGAATTTCCACGTCAGTTATTGTTAGATTTCCTAAGTTTATGGGAACTCCGTATTTATTTAGTCATTTAAATCTACTTCTGTATCTTTAAATGTTTAGTCTCATAAAAATTGCTTAGATGGGTTATTGTAATGGTTCTCCCACTGGAGGGTTAGTGTGGGTGCCAATCACGGCGGTTATGGTCGTGACATGTATGCACCAAGAACTTAGCTCTCATATGAGTTTAATTTGGCTTTTTGACTTATAAAAGTGCCTCAGATCACGTAGTTTTAAAAAAACTTATAAATCTTTTTCTAATTAAAATCGGGGTATATATATATACTACCTTAAAAGCATGAACTCCCTAACTTAAATGTTAAATTTCTATAATACCCTACACAAAATACCCATCTATCTATCTATCTATCTATATCTATATATATTCTATATACTACCTTAAAAGCATGAACTCCCTAACTTAAATGTTAAATTACTATAATACCCTACATAAAACACTCATCTATATATTTGAATATCAAATGTCCTCCTGAAAGGTTGTGACTTTTCTGATGAGTTGTGACTTTTTTGAAATGTTGTGACTTTTCTTATTAGTTGTGACTTAATTAAAAGGTTGTGACCTTTTTTATGAGCTTTGATTTTTTCAAAAGGTTTTGACAACGATAAGTTGTGACTTTTACAAAGAATTGTGACTTTATAGATGAGTTGTGACTTTTTCAAAGAGTTGTGATGTTTTCGATAAGTTGTGACTTTTCCAATGGATTGTCACTTTTCTGATGGGTCATGACTTTCCAGATAACACACAATAAGCACATATTCGTACTACCCTTTGTTGGCTATAAATAGAGAGGTTTCTTTCATTTTTCACCCAAAAAAACTTTCTAATCTTCTGATCTTCTTCTTCTTACACTTTAAAAATGTTTGTGTTATTGATTAATGACGTTTCAAAGATACTTCATCCAATTCTAAGTGTCAACAGTCGTTAATTAGTATAAAACCCAACTAAGTGAGTTGGGGTCGAATCCCTGATGTGCCGTAAAATCTTGGCACATTGGATTCTTAAAAACTAAGGATTAATACTAGAATTGAGTGTATTTTTGTATGCTTTGATGTGTTTGTTTAATATGTAGATAGATTCATGCTTGTGTGGAAAATAGAAAAAGAAGTCGATGATGATGGTGATCAAGTGAAGACCACGAGCACCTAGACGGGTAGTGGTCCATGTCATGAACAGTGGTGTCAGTCGTGAAGTATTTCCAGTATGAAGGCTTGGAGGAGTTGGGATTTGGTTGAATTAAGTAATGACCACGGCCAACCTCACGGACCGTGTCCTTATAATGGTCCGCGGTTGGGCTCGTGAAGCTGAATCAGTGTTTGGGCCTTGGGAATATGGAGTGCATGAGCAACCAAGTGAAGACCACGGAAAGCTCCATGGGTCGTGGTCACCATAATGGCCCGTGGTGGTGATCGTAAAGATGATCTAGTACCTAGGCCTCGATAAGCTTAAATAAGAAGTGACCAAGTAAAGACCACAGACACTATGACGGACTGCAGTCCCCTTGACGGTCCGTGTTAGCTCCCGTGGTACAATTTTCAGTAGGCAAGCATTGAAGACCCAATTTTGGGGAGTTGTAAGAGAAGACCACGAAGGGCTTCACGGACCGTGAAGCCCTTGACGGGTCGTGAAGGCAGTCGTCTGACAGTTCAGTCCTACTTTGAGTAGGACTCTTTTTAAAACACTTTATTTGAATTAATTAGGGTGTTTTTATGTTTTATGTTATCTTACCTTGAACGACAAAGAAGTTTCGATTATTCGTAGCTTTTGGTTTTGGAGATTAACATCAAAGCAAAGTTTGAAAGTTGAATTTTTGTTTTTGAATCATCTACGAGCTTATCAATTTGCTTATCTTTGTGATTATTTTTTCATTATGTTTTTTATTACATACTTCTACAAAGTTACGTGAGATATGAGTAGCTAAATACCACAACTGGGGTTATGTTATTCATGACGTAATTCTAATTGTAATTTTGTAAAACAAGTGAATGGCGATTTATGTTTACAAATTGTAATTTAGATTTCGTTATTCATGTATTCTGATGAGTGCACTCATTAGGGTGAGCCTGTATCTGTCATTTGTTCGAGAGAAAAATGATAGTTAGGAAAAAGTTAAATTAATCTGACGAAATGGAGTCAAGGTTTAAGTTCAAGAGAAAAGAAGCTTAACAGCATTGTAAGCGAGGGTAAATCGTGTAATACTCTAGGACTGAGAGAACTTCAGTGAAGATTATCTGAGTAGACTGATAAGTGTCAGATATAGCCAACTGGCATGTATTTTGTAGAGGTAAATTACCTGAAACTCAACTCTGGAAGAGCATTAGATGCAACATTATGGCGAACACAATCCAAGTTTCATTTAATTATTCAAACAACTTCAGAATTGATGTTTTGTTAATTGTTGAATTAGACTTTAGTTTACAACTTTGGTTACCAAAGCGTTAACACTAAACCCATTTTACTTGCCATAACTGTTTCTTAAGGAAATAATAATGACATTTGAGTAAAATGCCACAGTGAAATCATTTCTATAAATAAATTCTCTGTGGGATCGATCTCAACTCATGTTGAGTTCTATAAATTGACTTTGACCGTTTATATCTCTTAATTAAGGTGTAAGTTTAGACCTATGAAATTTATGCGCCGCTACCAGGGAATTTCAATTCAGAAGTGTTTTACTATATTTTATTCTAAGTGTAGTTAGATTTCCTAATTTTACGTCTTGTTCTTTGTTTGTGTCTCTTTCAGGTGAGTTCGACTGTGTATGCCAAATACCAGAAGTAAGGGAGCCCCGTTAGTCCCATACGATGCAGAACTTTGGAAAACAATCCACAAAATGGTGAACGCACAAGAACTTGAGGCATAGAGAAAGAGATTTGGATTAGACGGTGAAACAATTGTAAGAGGGATTCAGCCGAATGATGTGAACAACCAACCTAGGGCAGTGGACAAAAACATACCAGTGGATGGAATCATTCCTCCCAACCGTCAACTAATAGCTCCAAGGGGTAGAGCACAACCTCCAGCTCACATGATGTATGAAGAGGATGACTTAGACTTGGATGGAGCTAGAGCCACTAGAGCGATAGTGTTACCTGCACTCCCTCCAGATGTTAAAATCACAATCACCAGCATTATGATTCAACTACTGAATCTGAAAGGTATGTTCAGAGGTGCAGCTGGTGATGATGCGAACCAACATTTGATGAACTTTGTGGCGATATGCAAATCGCATGAAATTCCTGGGGTTATCCAGAAAGCAATGAGACTGAGACTGTTCCCATTGTCTCTTACTCGAGAGGCAACCAACTGGTTGAATGAGATGTCGGTTGACTCAATCAGGACTTCGACTGAACTAGAGGGAGCTTCCCTGGAATGATTCTTTCCGGAATCAAAAGAGTTACAGATGAAAGATAAAATAAGTGCCCATAAGTAGCTACCAAGAGAAGCAATGCATGACACCTGGTGGAGATTCATCCAGAAGCTGAAGAAGTGTCCAAACCATGGTCTCACTGAGAGACATCTAAAATAGGCATTTTATAGATCTTTAAATTACGTGACTAAACATATTGCTGATGCAGTGTGTGGAGGATCATTTACGAGGAAGCCATTCTCAGAGAGCATGCCACTGATGGACGAGGTGTCAAAGAACAACAGAACATGGTCCACCAGGGATGCAGAAGTAGGATATCTTAGGTATACATTTGAACTTTCAGCTGAACAAAGGAAAAGAGAAAGAGAAAGGGATCAAGAAATGGCACACATGAGGACCCAAATAGATCTACTTACGAGGCATATTGTCTAAAAGTCTGAGAAGGTAAATGTTGTGGGACATCCAAACAGGTAGGAAGATCAGGATATTTATTTAGATGAGGAGGCTAATTATGTGGTCAACCAAGGAGGTTTCCAGAATTATAACTCAGGAAACCAGGGTTACAATTTTGGAAATGTAGGTCAGAACTATTCAAGGGAAGGACAGTATGATAGGCCAGAAAACAGAGAGCAGGGAAACTGGCAGAACATAGATGGGTACATAAATGATCGCAGTGGTGTCTATGTGCCCTCAGGAAATAGAGACCGAGAAAGTAGTAGTTCCAGCAGGTCTAATCTGGAAGACATATTGGCCAAGGATCTCCAAAAAGTGGAATCAACTGATGCAGGGGTGAAGTTTCACTTTCTTTCATTATTCTTGATGTAATGCCTTAGAGTTTGGTCTATAAGTTTCCTTTTCCTAATCCATTTCTTGTGTTTATAGGATATGAATACGAGGGCTAACCGAAAGAGAGCAGAAGAGGAGAATGTGGATGGAAGAGTTCCTCCCCAAGTAGTGCAAGGTGACCAAGCCCCTTTAGGTGGGCAAGAGAATGTGGTTCCGGTAGTTCCCTCGAATATGACTAATGGGGAGATTAGAAAGGCTTTTCTCTCCCTGGCCTGTGCCATGACTACTCAATAAAATAGAGATGTGAGGCCTAGGGTGGATGCTATTGAGAGTACCGTGGCCTCAAAGTTAAGGGATTTCACAAGGATGAACCCTCCTACCTTCTTTGGTTCTAAGGTAGATGAGGACCCACAAAACTTTATAGATGAGGTGTTTAAGATTGTGGATGCAATGGGAGTGACTCCTAGGGAGAAGGCAGAGTTGTCTTCCTACCAACTCGAGGATGTAGCTCAAGTGTGGTTTGAGCAATGGAGGGATGAAGGACCCATAAAGGCTGACCCAATAGATTGGGGAGTGTTTAAGATGGGCTTTCATGATAGGTTTTACCCCTTAGAGGTGAGGGAGCAAAAGTTGGTTGAGTTCATGAACCTACGTCAAGGGAATATGAGTGTGAAGGAATACTCTCTCAAGTTTACCCAACTCTCTAAGTATGCTCCTACCTTGGTACCAAATTCTAGGGCTAGAATGAATAAGTTTGTGATGGGGGTTTCCGATTTGGTTGAAGAAGAGTGTCGTACGACCATGCTCCATCATGATATGGATATCTCTAGGGTTATGGTTTATCCTCAACAACTTGAGGAGACAAAGATTAGGAAGATGAATAGAGATAAGAAGAGGGCTAGGCCGGATGAACAAAACCAATCTAGGTCTAAGAAGAGGTTCTATAACCAAGATTCTTTAATGGTCAACAATGATAGGGTGTCTAACCCTAAACCTCAAAAAGGGAATGGAGGTGGTTCTACTTTTGAGAGGACTAGGTGTGCTACTTGTGGAAAGCA
>JAJOOS010006395.1:0-30586 GCA_029582725.1 Solanum chiquidenum
CGAGTGAGAGAGCGAGATCTAGGAGAGTGGCAAGCGAGATCTGGGAGAGGGGAACGAAAATATATGTATATATACAATTTTCTCTCGCTTTATACAAACACAAACGCATTTTATACAATTTGCGTTTTTTGTATAAAGTGAGAGAGGCAAGTGAGAGAGTGAGATCTGGGAGAGTGGCGAGCGAGATCTGGGAGAGGGGGGAGAGGGGAACAAAAATATATGTATATATACAATTTTTTCTCGCTTTATACACACACAAACACACTTTATACACTTGCGTTTGTATAAAAAATGAGAGAGGCAAGGGAGAGAACAAGAGTGGCGGGCGAGATTCACCAGGAGAGAGGTGAAATAGCAACAATTTGCTATGGGGTACAATTAAATCAAACTATATTTATAGCATTTAATTTGAATTAATAGTTTGCTATTATATACAATTTTCTCAATATTCAATTCGGATCTTTAGATTCGATTATGGAAAATTTAGGCCTTGACGGGTATCGCCGTTGGGGGGCCATGTTGTTCTCGGTAATTATAACGAGTCGTTTGATAGAATGTATTAAAAAGAACAATACGTGCATTAATTTATGAAATTTTTTAGTGATATTAGTAATTTTAATACATATATTAGCATGATTAATGATATAGTTATTCCTTAAAATCTTTTTCATATTCTTTCCACCATATTTGTAGAGGGTTATCCAATACTATTCTTATACACCATATCAAACGATCCCATACAAGTTTGTTGATAGCTTATTCGGAAGAGAGTTATACACGCATTAAATTTCGCATAATATTAGATTTGATAGTTAATTTGATGGTAAATTAAGTATATATAAAATTAATAATGTGGTTGATTTTCTATTTGATAATCCGTATAACAAATAGATATATAAGTTATAAAGAAATTTATGTATAACTTATAATGTGAGTACTAGTAAGTTATAATCCATATCACATTGATAGTTTTCGATGCAAACTCAATCGAACTCTAATATAAGTAAGGAAACTTTCACAAATAATCATTATAATAAACTTAATTATGCTTCATAGCTATAGTTTGCATATTTACGGGTTGTAGCTATAGTTTAAGCTGCCTCATTTGTATAATTCACGAATTTGTATAATTCATAGGTTTGTATAATTCGCGGGTACATTTATATAATTCACTTATTTTTATATAAACTCAAAATAACTAATTTATACAATTACAAACATGAGAAGTGCAAATAGTTATACAAATTATATTATACAAATTCTGAATTATACAAATGCACGAATTATACAAAACTAAAAAGCTGAATTGTATAATTATAGCTAAAAGTAAGCTGTGAATTGTAATTAAAGTAAATTATAGCTATATTAAATAATTAATAATATATATTTGCTTATACGCGCAATTTTCCCATATAAGTATAGCACATCAAACAATAAAATAAAATAAAAAATCTACTAAACGGTCCCTTAATAACGGAGCACTAAAAACGGCAGTAATTTTCACATGGGACATGTGGTATTGTCTTTTTAGCAGTCCACCCCAGCCACATCCTCATGATACAGGGGGACCCAGCACTTCTAATTGTTTTTTTCTTATTTTTTTTTACTACCTATAAATAACAGGTTCAAGTGCCAACATGGGTTGTGGTGCAGTGTTGAGAACTCAGGTATTTCGAGTTTAAATTTTGAATATGAAGAAAATTTTGTTAGAAGCGTCATCTCGAAATGAGCCCTGTGCACAATCTTATTATAAGTCAATGTTTGAATGCGCCACTAAACTAAATTAGTTAGAGGAAGAATTTAGATATCTCTCTGTAGATATTTTTTGTAAAATGTTTTCAACACTTCAAAATCAAATTCACTTTTTCAACATAAACAACAAAAAGATTCAGCGAAATCCCACAAAATGGTGAGAAAGATAGAATGTACACATATTTTACGATTACCTCGGAGAGAGGCCGTTTCCACCACTTTTGCTCAATATAAGTAAGAAAACAATGTCAATCAGTCATCTACCAAAGAAATGGGGATCAAGGAAAGTGCACAATTGAAGCCAAGAATTCCCTTGAAATCTTTTTTGGGAGTTACAAATTTAAAACAAAAAACTCCACCTTGATAGAGCTTTTGATATTCTTTTTTTTTACAACCAAGAAAATAAATAAAAATCAAAAGAAAGCAAATAGGCTTTAGAAAAACAAAAACAAAGTGGTTAGTAGCAACTAACTAAAACTTATTTACTATTTTAGCTCATACTAATGGTCTCTTCTCTTCATCTGCAGTATTTTCTGATGATATGTTTTCCTCTTTGTGACGACTCCACCTAATATTATCCGATTTCACAGCTCGTTGAGGAGGTTTACTGTCAGGCAAGAGGCGCGAAACAATTCCCATTGATATTAACAGCAATCCGGAGAAATGTTGTTCGGTTAGTGGCTTAGTAAAGATCAAGTATGACAACAACAATGTGACAGCCTTTCTTGCTGTTGTTACCTGTTATATGAATCGATATGTAAACGTGTCTTTCATTTTGAAAACTAGAATGAGAGAAACGAACAAGAAGAATACTGTGACATTTAGAGGATTAGACATCAAAAGATTTACCATAGCAGTAGCGGCAGCACCAAAAATAGCAATGAGTGATAAAACTGAAATTTGACCGATGAATGTGGCCATTGATTCGAATACCAAGACCCCATAAACATATGGATGCTGCAAGTTACACAGCAGAATGTGAGTCTAATTTAACTTTGTAGCAGCCAGATAAAAGGAATTTCAAACGAGTTCACTCAGAGTATAACATTTAAGTGCAGTGTTGTTTCTAAAACCGATTCACAGAGTTCTATATATTTCATCATTTCATTTGCTAAAGCTGTGGATATATAGTAGAATGAACGTAAATAACGAAAAATAAGTTTAATACAGGACATGCTGGGATAATGGTGCTCATTCTGTTTCACATTACTTTGCTTTTACGACACAAATTTGCCAAGATCAAGTAAGATGTATCGGGGAAAAAAAGGAAATGTACGCTGGATTAAGGGGTAGTAATGACTAATTCAAACCATTCGAGACGAATGTATTCTCTCAATTCGTTATTCTCCGTATCTCAGGAAAACAAATAAAAACAAGTGAACAAGGTATAATCCAAAAAGAATCAGAGAGGGGTGTCTTTGTTAACCTCGGAACATGATTTCCATGCAACAAAGAGTTCTCCTGTTAGTATCATGGGAAGAAGTAGAACAGGTGCGCCAACAACTGTTGAGCAGAATAGCATCTCCATCTGTACAATTTAGTACGACAATCAAATTATCAAAATTATTACTTGACATACACATGTGCTTTAATCAGTCATGTGGCAAACCATAATCACAATACCTGAGAAGTATCAGGATTCAGTGTAAAAATCGCTTCCTGCAGATTACCGAGAAAAGAGTCCATTACCAGTGCACCAGTTATCATAATGACACCGATGATACTGAAATTAGGAGAAGTGTTGGCATCCGCTAACGTGAAAAATATCAGGCCCCCAACGAAAAGCACAGCTGAGACATATTCTTGAACAGGGTATTTTCTCCTCAAGCTAGGCATAAAGGCCCCCACTACCATTACCGGTAGTACCTACACTCCAAACATGAACATAGAAGATTTAGACCAATGTCCAGATGGATTGGTGAGCACCATCACCACTTTTACCAATATATTTTCGTAATGTCAAGTGTAACAATTAAGTTTTCAGTGTACCTTAGTGGATTTGAACATGATTTGTGCTGGATAGTTTAGATAAGCCAAGGAGCCCTTTGTTAATCCATGAGAACACATGAGTACAACAGAGAGCTTCACATATATTTTCCATGGGTTCACCATTTGCTTTGTGGTGAAACCTTGTATACGTATGAGAAATAGATATACAAAACCTTGTACAAAGGTAAAATACCACCCATAGCTGAAACCATGATTGAGAAAAAAAGTATCACAAATAACTTTTATGTAGATAATATGACAATGATCAAGGTGAAAAAAGTAATTAAAATTTTGAAGGAAGACAGTAGTCTACCTGAATCCCAGTCGATTGTATACATACTCCTGCAAATAGAAATAAATAAAATTGAAGCATTTACTTCGCAACGTGGAATTTGGTTACAAACTAAGAACAAAATTAAACCTAACACTGATAGAAGAGAAGAACATCATTAAAAAGCACTCAATATCAAAGGATTAAAAGGGAAATGCGGTGCTATAAGCTCCCGCTTTGCGTGGGGTCCGGGGAAGGGCCGAACCGTAAGGGTCTATTGTAAGCAACCTTACCCTGCATTTCTGCAAGAGGTTGTTTCCACAGATCGAACCTGTGACCTCTCCTGTGCATCCACTATACAAGAACAACTACACCTCAACCCCAACTAGTCGGGGACCGTCCATTTTGCTCTATATAGACCCATTCCACCACAAATATCCAATAATTTGAGGTTTTGTAACACTAGAAGCTCTCCACATTTCCTAATGACATACAAATCACTAGATACACTAAAAGACTCCTAGCAACACTCAGCCTAATGTAAGCATCCTAGTTTTAACTAAGCCTTAATATAGCCCTTAGAAAATTATCCTTCCGGAAAATGTTAGACTCGAGTTTAATATTCGCTCATATATTTCTCAATGTTTCCAACAAAACATTTGGCTGTCGTCTAAAGTTTGCTCAAATAGTATCTTTAGACCGTGGTCTAAAGCTCCATAACTTGCAAGACAAATAAAAAGATGGTCATTCACTAATCAGCTCTCCCGAAACTGGTGAAAATTTCCACAAGCACACAAACACCCCTGCATCTGTTAAATATCTCCTGCATTTTTATTTGTATGATGTCCCTAGAACAGAAGAAAAACAGTAACTATTGGGCAAAACTCTAAAGTCAATGTAACAGTAATCCAATGATGAAAAAACACTTAAAAGAAACTTCCTACAAGAATATATATACTACCTCTTCCGTTTCAATTTGTTTGTGTTACTTCCTTTTTTTAGTTTGTTTCAAAAAGAATGTTTCTTCCCCTTTTTGGCAACTCACTTTTCATGTGTCATATTTAAAACCACAAGATTAAAGATCATTTCGTACATTCTACATTTATTTACTAAACGATTCAGAAGTTCTTTTACTTTCTTAAACTCCATTACAAGTCAAAATTGAACAAACAAATTGAAACGGAGAGAATACTATAAATGCAAGACCATAGAATATTGATTGAAACAGGGAAAAAGTAAAGCATGAAACAGACCTCACATAAGCCATTAACAAGATAACCAAAGAAGAATCCAGAAGAGCAAATGAGGAATTGTTGCCATTTTGGTCTATCTGTTAGTGAAATCCCAAACAGAAACCTTGCTTGATCATCACTCTTCATCTCCTTCCTCTTCCCTCAAACCCCTTTAACTCTAACCCACAAAATAATCAAAAAAGATTGAAACTTTTCAAGGAATTCAAGAAAAAATTCAGAAACCCCTCAAACTCTAACAAGCTAAAAAAGTTTAAAAAGATTGCAACTTTAAGCAATTCAAGAAAAAAAAATCAACACCCCATCAAACTTTAACAAGCTAAAAAAGTTAAAAAGATTGCAACTTTAAGGAATTCAAGAAAAAAAATCAACACCCCATCAAGCCCCTCAAACTCTAACAACCTACAAAAAGTTAAAGATTGCAACTTTAAGGAATTCAAGAAAAAAAAATCAACACCCCATCAAACCCCTCAAACTCTAACAAGCTAAAAAAAGTTAAAAAAAGACTTCAACTTTAAGAAATTCAAGAAAAAAATCAACAGCCCAATAGTTGCATGGTCTCTTTTTTGAGTGAACAAAGTAAGAAAAAAGGGCAAATGCAACACCAACAAAAGAATGAAAAGGTTCAAGAAAAGTATCAGAATTTTTGCTTAGACTTGTCAGTCACTCAATTTTCTCTTTCCTTTACTTGAAATCCCTATTTCACTCTGCTTTAAATGGAATTAAATCCTAGTAAATAACGCCCTTAAAGAACCAAAAAAAAAGGCCTTGAAAAAGGGAGAAAATATGAAATGAAAGATTATTGAAACAAAGTTTACGTGAGCTATATTTGAAGCGTTACTAGATTTTCATATTAAATTAGTACTAGTATATATTATAGTGTTCACATTCTATATTGTAGAAATAGTCAAAAATAGTTTTTTCATTTTGTTTTAGTATCATTAAAAATATGTTTTATTCTGGTCCTTTCTATAGTATTTTGTTATGACTTTTTCATTTTTGTTATTTTTTTCTAAACTGCTTTAAACAATATTTTTTCAAGCTGAAGGTTTGTTAGAAACAACTTTGATAAGGTCTGCATACACCTACTTTCCAATACATTGATATGTTGTTGTAGCGTTTCATTTCGGTATAATTTTTCTACATTTTTTTAGAAACAATTTAATGATAAATTTTGAAATTTTCTATTACAATAACTAATATTATGTCTCGTTCACAAATAGTTGAAGTTCGTTAGTTATATGAATTTTTATTATTTTTGTTGGTTCGTTTTGACTAGTTTTACGTTAATTGATTACTATTTTACTGTAATCCTCCCTCTTTATACAAATTTGACACTAACAATATGAGCAAGCTAAAGAGATGAATTGAAATTAATTAGTATTTATCAAGTTTCTAATTCTAATGACCTGGATTTATTTGAAGTAAATTGAAAATAAATGTAGGAATCACATTAAAATTAAATGTCTTACGTTAGTACTTTGAATTTAGTCATTTTAAGAAGGAAGTGCAATTGGTGTAATCTTTTTGAGCCAAGCTCAAGCTAAATTTTGATACTTATAAGCATAAATGCAATTTTAGATTATAGAGAGCCTTTTAGTAGACAAGTATTATTTTTTATAACATGGAGTGAATATCAATTAATTAGATAAATAAATTTTGAATATTGAACGTCCAAAGGAACAAGTTTGTCACCGGCAAAACCTTTTCTCAATACATTAATAACAAGTACAATCAATTATCTACCCTAAATCAATGAAGTTTCTACAAGAAAGATTAATCAGAAAAAATAATATCTTTTTTAAAAAAAAAAAAAACTGATTTGGACTCGAGGTCCTTTATTAATTCAAGCCATTGGGCTCAAAATGTTCAAAATAAAATAAAAAAATCTTGTCTTCTTATAATTTGAATTTTTTTTAAAAAGTCTTTTCAAAATTTTTAATGTAAAAATGAAGATCAATTAAATGTAAAAACGAATTCATTAATTTTTATTTTTATTTTTATTTTGTAGTATATTTCTTAATAACTTTATTCCATAAACTCAATTATCATTATATATTAATTTTAAAATTATTATTGAAACTCATACTTGGCACTTGTTCAATTTTATTAGCAGAATTTTGTATGTCCCATTTTGGGGTCTAGGGAGTAATCTCCGTAACTCTTTTTGGCCAGAAATTTTGGCCAGAATTTAGCAAGAATGATATATATATATTTTTTATTTATTTATAGTGTGTCACAATATTCACAGTCATCCTCTATGAAATTCTGTGACAAATTTTAAATGATTTTTTTTCACCGAGCCACCGATTAGACCGACGTCGTGATTTTATGGTTTTTCGCAACGTTAAATCTTTTTTCGTTTATCAATTTAGTGTAAATTAGAAAATAATTGAAAAGATTCTAATAATATATAGAAACGATTCATTCTATATTCCTTACTTGACAAACTTATGTATTTATATATATATATATATAAATATAGATCTACACAATAATATATGTAAGGTTAAATTGCAAAGTTATAACAAAAATAAAGATACTACGAAGCTTGAACGAAGGTGGGGTGGGGGATATGATTCTTAATTTGTACTTTGCCACTGCCTGAAGCTTGAAGAGCCAAAAAGTCATTTTCTTATTATGTAATTTAAGTATCTAACAAATATTAGGGACATTTATAGCAAAAGGAAAAGTAACACTTCTTTTTTACGTCTACAATTTGCATTTAGCTAATTTAGCTTGTCTTTTTTTTAAAAAATAAATAAAATCAATAGAAACCAAATACAAAGAAAGGTCAAATACACTTTCCTCCCTTAACTTTTTCACTTGGTGACCAAAAATCCACCTTACATTTTAAATTGTACTTGTGACCCCCTTCAAATGTAAGTTAATAGTAAAATGGTGATTTTTTATTTATTAGATTTGAAAATATTTTTGGTGAAGGTACGATTCTCCATGCTGAATCAACTTTTAAAAAAAAGAAATTAAAAGACTCTAACACAAAGATTAGTAAGTGTAATGTAGCGCGATCAAATTTACTATCTTCCACTTAAAATTTATGCACATATACATCATTCAACGTCTCAAAATAGTAAGTGTAATACTAGTATTTAGCACTAACTTACGATAATTGATCCACCTCTAACTAGGAAAGGGTATGGATATGGATGGAGCCGGGGAGAGAAGTACCTATAATTAGCTTTCCGAGAATTTTCCAAGCGAACAATTTCAACAAAATCTTGCCATTCTTATGTTACTACTATATTCATCTTTATGTATTCCCCCACTAGTGAGTTTAAAAGAAGCTACTATTTCCGTTCCAATCTGTTTATCTGGTTTTGACATCACATAAAATCATTTCAATCTGTTTATTTGGTCTTGACATCACACTACATTTAAGAAAATAAAATGACTTTTGACATTCTTATTTTGCATGCAATGAAAAGTAAGACATTTGCTAACACTAGTGATCAACTAGAATTTATCATCACTTGATCAAGAAATGGAGTACAAACCAAAGTTCTCTTCTAATTCAACATTTCACCATCTATCTTTCTCCAAGGAAGAGAAAAAAAAAGGAATGAGATCAACACTAACAACTCCAATTCAAAAAAGCCATTTCAACAAGGTGGTCTTAATCATTCTAGCTTAGCCATATTATTCTTCTTCTGCTAGCAACTGAATGACAAAAACAACCTTGAGAATTGAACATAATCTTTGTTTCCCTAAACTCCCTGTTAACTATGCTATGGCCTATGTTATTACCACACACTCTGCACTCTGCTAGCTCAACATGACATCAACTAACACTTCATTCATCAAAGATGCAAAAATGTCAACTTCCACTTCCAATATCACTTCTTGTTTCTCTAACTCTGTGTTCTTCCATTCGCCTCGGGTTTCAATGGCTCTAATGTAAGCCATCCTGTTTTCTTGCACCTTCCAATCTAACAGTACATCAATTGGTTTTCCATTTATCCAGTCTAGTGCTAATTCCAATGGTTTGTTCTTAAACTCATCATCACCATTGAGAATCCTTTCCTTGAAGAAATCAAAGAGTAATTTCTCTGTTTTTAATTTAAAGCAATAAGATGGCATTGATTCTTTCAATTCTTGAACCATGTCTAGTGCTTGTCTTTCAACTCTCTGTTTGTCCTCTTCCTCCTCATCAACTTCAGTTTCTGATGAATTGTTGAGAGGGGATTCACTCTCTGATTCTGAGGACGCGATTCGTTTATCTAAGTTGAGTGGTTCTAGCTCAGTGAGACACTCGAATCGTTTGATCCTCTTCATGAGCTTCTTGGTAGTTCCTGATACAAGTGTATTTATAGAAAATCAATTTTGCATTCTCCTATAATGTTTAATGAAAAAACTGGCTGACTCTGACTACCTTGCGAAGCAAATAAAAGATACCAAAATCACACTGCGATTGATCAGTAATTTACCTTCGACACGAGTTAATCTATGTTGAAAGGGTGAAGAGACCTCATCTTCATCATCAAATGGACAATCCAATGTAGATACAGGACTAAACTGTTCTTTCTCTTCATTTGGCCAAGGTTTCTGTAAAATAACAAGGAATATTAAGAAATCTTTGAGGATTAGCTCCAAGATTAGAAAAGTAAAAAAACAATTTTTTTTTAGTAATGACTTTTTGATTTGTGTATAATTAGAGAAGGATAAAAGAAAACAAATGATCAAACAAAGGGGGCTACACAGATCCAGTCAGTTGCTCTCAATCAGTATGGCCCCTACCTTAGCTAGAGTATCAATAAAACTTAATAAAAGTTGGTGTCAAATGTCAATAAACTACTTTAGACACTTGAATTTATTTGTTATTTCCACTTCAATGGGACTGTCTGTCATCAGTGGAAAAAAAATCCATCTTCAAATCATAAGATTGAAAGAAAACTATAGAATATATGACATAAGTTTTATGGGATCAACCTTTAAAATTCTTAATTTGAACCCGTTATAAATCTATTGTAATGTACTTCCACACATTTATGTTTTAGGTAGAAATTACTAGATTCAGATGAACCTACAATTAAATAGTTGCATCAGCCTTGTATAGAAGAATGGGGACTAGCCGAAAGGAAATCAAATTATTATTTTTTCTTCTAAAAAGTATATTCTTGAGTTGAGGATCTGCTTAACTTTATTCTGCACTTTGTCATGAAGTCTTCATGAAATTACATTAGATATTATATGAAATTTCTATAGTATCTTTTTTATTTTAAAATAAACAGATTTTTTTTTCATTTTTTAATTAAACTGTATTCAAGTTCAAAGGGAAAAAATATTCAAAAATATAAAATAACATAATGTGATATATGCTATTTTACCAATCTGACCAAATTCTGGCCAAAATGATTTTTCCCTTACATATTACCTTAAATTAGATTACAATTGTGGAATATTCATTTAAGAATTTCCCAATCTCCTAGAGTAATTTCTTGAAATGTGAGGAAATAAATAGAAAGTATAGGAAAGATATGGCCAAGTTTTATTATGGATGTTTCTACCGTAAGCAATTGGACACTAACTCCTAGTCAACTTTACTACTAGACAAAGTATGTGACTTATGTCTACCCATATTGAAATTATAATTTTAAAAAAAGAAGGGAATTCCAGATCACTAACTAACATTTTATTTATTTTGATTTGAGTCACACTAACTAATTGACTAGCTTTTATAAAAAAAACTTTTATTTAAGGAAACATATAAGTTCAACTAATTTTGAGCTACCAAGGTCCAAGCAATAAAACAATTGGAAAATATAAATGTTCCCACATGCTAATAAATATTATAATATTATATGTCCAAACAATAAAACTATCACCTTCTTCCTCTTTCCTTTTATGTTTGAATGATTATGCAAGTTAGTATTTAAAACAAATACCCTACGCACGACCGACACAAGTACAATGTGATGGATATCAATCTTCTCATAAGTTTAGCTTGCCACAAATAATAAAAAGAAAAAAAAAGAATCCATAATGTTATGATGCACAATAATTGAAGATATTTATATACACAATAAATCTATTTTTTTTCTTTTAAAAAGTTAAAATAAATTTGATTAAATCACAAAACTCCTAATATAAAGACTTTAATCTTTTGATTATTATGTATTTCATTTATTCAGTAAATTATCTTGTATTATCATGTTTTATGACCGCCAGTGATAACCTTCTACTTCACATCAGAAGATTGTATTGGTGCTATCCTGTTAGGAAACAAAAAATTGTATTGGTGCTATCTTGTTAGGAAGACGTAAACAAAGGGCTTGGACCTTTCATATACTAATATAGTGAAGTCTTAAAGACTATAGAAATCATTACTATACATAGCAATTAAATTATAAGCTTCTTTTTTTTTGTAATAGTTTCTTTATCTCACTTGAAATTTGTATCGAAATTGCACCTACATTCTTTTGAGTTGATGTCACCAGAAACAACTTTTTTCCCATACAAAAGTAGTAAACATACAATCTGTGTCTTTTTTCAGACTCCACTTATAAAACAATTTTAAATTCGTTATTATTATATGATAAAATTATTTTATATTATAACCGAACTAACTAGGAATAATAATTTTTGAATAAGAAAATGACATTTCATATTTGGTTTAATACAATCAACGAATTGCTATCCACAACAATTGTGAGGGTCAAAAGACGGGGGTCCCGGGTATTTTAGGAAACAAAAAATATCCGGTACTAATCTGCTATCTCGACTCCCACAATAATAATACTAGTCTAACATTTCTGACCGTAGATTCCGCTAGGGGACAAACACATAGCGGGATCTACGCCGTTGGATCACCCAGCTATAACTTAGATGTCAGTATCGAGAAGCATGTGATAAAACCCAAAACATACCGCGCACGTGTACTCTTCACATTTACCACCTTTTTTTGCTCCTTCCTTGTCGCTGTGAAAAAATTCATTTCTCTAGAAAATTCTCATTTTTTTTATATATATATACAAATATTATTTCAAATTTCTTACATCAGTTTTAAAAAAAAAACTATATTTCAAAAATTTGAATTTACCTGCTTTAATTATACCTAGAGAATCGAAATTTATTTAATAGTACTATTTTTAAGTTGAACAAGTAATTATACCTCTAATAATTACCTATGTTTGTCTCTCACTTAAACCTTTTTACACTATTTTAATCCAAATACCATATTAAAAAATTTAAACCAATTTTACCGCTACAATTTTATTACAAACTCAAAACCTAACCAAGAATAGTATAGTAATAGTCGTGTTATAATGTGAATACGAACTTTTACAAACTTGAAACCTAACAAAAACTAGTATAGTAATAGTCGCTCTCGATTGCTTAAGACAAAAAGCTACTAGCCAAAATACCCTTGTCATTATGTTAGAGATTTTCATTGATTCTATGGGTGTTCACAATATTGTATGTCCAAGTAAGATTTGACTTATATCTATAGTGATTTTTTGATGATGTTTAGTTGGATACTTTGATATCACCGTAACTCCGCCATCATAAGAGTTTTTAAAATTGCGTTTAACTATGACTAGTAATTGCATTAAACTTTGCTATAGAAGACGAGGTAAAATCTCAACTACTAGAAACTATTGTTTTACCAAAATCCACTATAGAAGTGGATTACTTGATTGATTAAACCGATACTCTAATGAGAACGATATCATCAAAAGAAAAGTAACTTTTATAATCGATATGTAATAAGTTATATAAGTTTAAGTATCGTGAAATTGAAAATAAAAAATGTTTGAGGTAAAAAATAAATAAAATGAAACTGACCTTTGTGTTTGGAGAGTTGGTAGTGCTACCGTGACTGCTTATGGTTGAATCTGATGAATCATCTCCGGTAGTTGCGCCAACTTTTTTGCAGCAAATCACATTTTCCGTTCCTAATTTCTTCGAAGCTACGGCGTCGTTTACAGTTTCCGTCGAGTTAACCTCCGAATTGCCGCTTGATGTTTGCAGTGAATTATCACTTGAAGCAGTGAAATCACTATCTGAAGACCAGGTATTACTGTTACATTTACTCTTACTCGCAGTCGTTGTTGAGCTATTTGAATCTCCGGCGATTTTGCCAATAACAACCGGAGAAAATACCGGCGATTTTAATTCCTCTTTATCTAACCGGTTGAATGCCGTCCACCAGTAGATCTCCTTATGATCGCCTCTCTTCCAGAAGCTTCGTTTCAGCTTCCGCGAAATACTCCTCGGAAAAATTGTCCTCATCATCGGCTTCTTCTTCTTCGACGTCGATGAAGACCTCACACTAGCAAACGGGAGGTGTTTCACGGCGTTAATCACCGCCACGGAAGCTTTCTGAAATGCAGAAACCTTCGCCGCTGTTGCAGTTGCCGCCGACGGCGGCGATAGTTTTGACCGGAGTATTGGTTTAGCTTTGTACGGCGGCGGAGGAAGTGCTGGTTGATACTTGTTCTTCAAGTCGATTTCGAGAAGAAATCGAACAGTAGTGCAGCATTGCCGGCGAGGATATGATCGGAAACCGCTTGATGAGCAGGAACTCAAATCATCCAACAGGTAATCTTTCAGCATTAATGTTTTCGGCAATGGTTTCATCAATTTCGAATCCATAATAAAAAAAACAGTTTGAAAATTTCAAATTCGAAGACAAAAATAGTAAAAGTAAATAACAGTAGAATCAGATTATGAGAATGAGAAAGAGCATTTAATTAGTGAAAACAGAGAAAACTGATACAAAAAAAAAAGCTGTTACTATTTCTGCAGCTTTAACTGATTGCTAACAGAGCAAAACAATGAATGAAAATTTAAGAAGGGGGCCAATGGGTGGTGAAATAGATAGGCAGCTTCTTCAGTTACCAATTTGAAGATCTCAAGAAAATTAGTATTACTGGCAAAATAAGAAGAAGAAGAAATGGAAGTTGTAGTAGAAGTAGAAGAAGAAGCATGGATGCTTCTTGTAGAGATTTTTTGAATCTCAAGTTTGATTAAATTAATGAGTTTGAATTTAGTTTAATTAAATGGAATTAGCTGGTGATTTGATTACAAATCTCAGCTTGTTAAGACTTGGAACTGACTATTAGTTGACCTTGTTAGATTAAAATAATACTCCCTCTGTCTTATTAGAACTTTTCGATTTTCGAGAGTTAAATAATTTAAGTTTGATAATAAATTTACGTATGAAATCTTAAATTTTTTTGAAATATATATATATATATCAGTAACTATGTAAAAAGTACTAGTATAATTTACTAAAATAATTGACAATTCAAAATATTTAAAAAACATATGAAAAGTTTATGATAAAACATAGATTTATTTGAATCTCAAAATTAAAAATAAACATACATATTAGTGTGATTTCTTTCTTCCACGCGCTGACACTCAGTTATCATGCGCGTGCAGCGACTATTCTGCATGGCATTAAATGTCATCGCTGGGATTGTTTTGCAACTATTATGTTGAGTTTTGAGAACATGGACGAAATTTGCACCTAAATAGTTACAAATAAGATTTAAGTATATTTTATTATTTTTTATTTAAATTTACGTACATAGTATGGTTTTCAATTTTTTCTTGTGGATCACATTATATATGATTTTTATGTAACTATATTCTTATAAGGGTGGTATTTGAGCCTCAAGTCAATTTGCACGCATTTGAATTATTCAATCATATACTTATTACTTTCTATTATCATGTATGTATGGTTGTTTGGTGGATATAGGTGAGCCACGTGTATTGCGTTAACTGAATTAAAGATTTTATCATATGGGAGATAAATTAGATACATAAAAATAACAGTAGAGGACCCTATTATTATAATAGAATTTATGTCGCAATCAACTTACACTCATTTTGACTATTTCATCGAATATGATTTATTACCTTTAATCAGCACATATATATATATATATATAACTATGCTCACCAAATTTAAACAATATTATTTAACTACTTTTGTCTCTACCTAGATTTGGATACTAGATTATTATAGCATAAAAGGGGATACTAATTAAGAAGGTATAGTATATGACTTGGTTAGCTTATAGATCTTGATAATTACTTAATACTTTTTTTGATAGTGTTCCAAATTTAAAGACATTCCCATTGAAAAAATTAGTTGGCTAGTTCAATAGATAAAAATTTAAAGGAAATCTTTTTGTTGGATCAACTTCTTTTAGTTGACTTTTGTATCTAAATTAAAAGATCCATCTCTTCTTGCCTTAAAACATTATTGACTTTAATGTCTCAATTTCTAACGAGGATATATTTTTATTTATAATCATGTGTTTGGACCAGTTTTTATGTATATCAATAGAACAAATCGTCTAATATTTTTATCTTTACTAGAATTTAAATGTGAGATCTGATGATTCTCGTCTCACTTCATTAACCACTAGGTCACACCCTTAATATAATTTCTAACAAGGATATAGGGATACAATTCGAATTCCATTGCCTGTATGAGTACCACAAAAGAAAAACATTAGAAAAGTACTCTATTTATTATCTTCATAAATTTCATCAATAGATATATATTATTTGTATATATAACATTTCTCCTCTCTGACTATACATACTCCATGCGACTAATGCCTTGAAGTTTCATGGCACCCAGTTATATGTTTGTGAAAGTTCTGGATATTGGAGTAAATTGATATCATCAATGATATTGAAATGCCCCCAGTAGAAGGATGAGTGGTAGGGCATAACAGAAGACTTTTTAATGTACACTCAATATGCATATAATAATATGACATATTAGAATCTCCAATAAAAAATGTACCACTTTTTTGTGTGAATTTATCGAACATTATGTTAATTAAGATTCAGAAACTGTTATGACATTATTACTTGGAGACCGGAGAGTAAACAATTAACAGGTTAATAATTCTGATTTTATTTTTAATGTAACAATTGTATTATATTATGGGAAAGTTTTATCTTCCGCGTAAAAAATATTAGGTTCAGGAGAATCAGTAATAAAGGGCTACACTTGTCTCTCCAGCTTGACACTTAAATTGAAGGGAATTCATTCATTCAACATCATCAAGTAAGTACATCCCTATTTTTTTAATTTTCTTTTTATTTAGTGTTTGAAATTTATATTAGAGCTTCAACTAAATTCGGTAACACTCATTTGGGATGACGCTCCCAACATTATATAATGTTTGGTTTTGAGTTTATTAAGGCGACACAAAAATGTTTAATATAGCCTGCTAGGGAGTTTCTATATAGGGCCTAGGGATACAGATAGCTAGGTTACCTGGCCTAGTCTATATGTTTTTCCCACCTTTTTGGGCTCATTCTATTAAAATTCAATTTTTACCTAGTCTATATGTTTTTCCCTATTACTTTATCCGTTTTAATTAATTAATAAATCTTATTTAAAAAAATAGGAGTATATACTTTAAAAAGTGAGTGAAATGTATAATTCAAGCTAGGTGTGCATTCGGTTTTTCGGTTTGGTTTTACACTATTCGGTTTGAATTTTTGGTTTTTGGTTTTGTAAAAGTGTAACTCAATCCGATCCAAAATAAATTTGATTTGGTTTGGTTTTCCTCTATTCGATTCGGCTTTTTTCGTTTTGGTTATTCGGTTATATCAATAATTAATAACATATATAACCAAAGTAATAATATTTAATCCTTTAAATATACTTTCTAATATAAATCATAAGTAAAACTTAAAACACAATACTTATAAGCATACCTATTATAGATGTAATTCAAACATAAAATATAAATGTAATCATCATGAAAGACAATAACCAAAAAGGGACAAAAGTGGTTAACTCCAACTTAATTCTAAGCCTAAACATTATATATATATATAAATAAAATTCGGGTTTTTTCGGTTTTTCAATTTTTATTTTTTAAAATCCGAAACCAAACCAAAAAACCAAACAAAGTAATTTATTAATCCAAAACCACTCCGAAAAACCAAAAAACCAATCCAAATAAAAATTCGGTTTAATCCAAATAGTGCACACCCCTAAATTTCAAGCCTTAAAACTAAAATTCAGATAGTAACTTGGTCAAATGAAATTTAATGAAAAATAGATCTGATCAGAGTAATTAAAAATGTTTGGGTGTATATAAAAATTTTGAAAGAGTTTTTTCTCTATTTTTATTGTCTTTTCAATTTTTATTTTTTTTAATTTCTTTCTTTCTCTCTCTCCAAATTTCTCTCACCCTTCTTTAGGTGTGGAATTGGACAGATTGGCTTAAATTTGGATGGGTTAAAATAGGTCAAGAGAATGAACGAGTCAAGATCCAATTCAATCTAAATTTATTTAGGTCAAAATGAGTTGTGTCAAAACGGGCCAGGTAATGGGTCATAACCTAATTTGGTCAATTTTTACTAAGTTTTAATAACTTTATTTGTTATTTTATAAGCTTTTAAAACCTAATAAATTATTTTCTTTATTATAACTATATGTAACATATAAAATAATAAAAATAAAAATAAATTGACAAGATTTCTCAAAAATCAATTCGAATTACATATTAACCCATTTTATAATTGGTTGGATCAATAACCAACGCAAACCTAAATAGATTATATCGGGTTGGATTTAAAATGGTGTGAGCTAACAAATAGGCGGGTTGGAGGGCCTCCTTCTATCTTCTTCGCCTTTCTTTCTTTCTTATTTCAGATTTGCCTCTTCCTCCGTTTTTTTTCTTTTTCCTCTATGTCCGTTGTCACCATCGTTGTGTCGACTTTCATCCCTTTTTATCACGTTCTTGTTTTTCTCTTTTTTGTTCTTACTTATATGGGCCGTCTTACTTTGATTTTGAAATGAGAAAAATTAGTCTTTAAAAAATTGTGATACAAATTCTGTAGAAAATTAAGCAACTACGATAGTTGTTATAAAAAGTACAATAGTTATTTCAACAACTTGTTAAATCTCATAGTGCAAAATCTCTTTTTCCAACAAAATAACTTCAAACAAATTTCATACAAATAATGAAATATACAAATGAAGTTAAATAAATTTTGGAAACAAAAAATCATATAATCAACAAGATGAAAGGAAGAAGAGTCAAGTCCTCTAAATTCACAGAGTTTTCTTAAGGAACTTATTTCCCTCAAGTACTCGAGGTTATGGAATATATTCTCCCAAGATAAAATGACTCACCACAAACAAATAGCGGTACCTCAAACTTATTGTCCAGCGAATCACTCAATGACTTGTAATCACACTTGAAGTTTTTGGAAAATCAGAAACTTTTTTTCCTTACTATGTAGTGTTTTTCTTCTTATAACCTTGTTTCAAAATCTTGTCTCAATATCTTAGAAAAATTCAGATATTTATAGCCTATAGATGAGCACAATGATTCGTGCATGATACGTGAAAAGGTAGCCTAGAAATGCAAAAGGTTGCATTCATTTGTCATGAGTATTCATGAATGGAATAACTCCAATCATACTTGCAGCACTTTCAAATTTTTAATTCACCAATCTTTATTCTATGTACCATTATCTATTCACACATTATACAATGAACCCAACACAACTATCATAATTGCTACATCAACTTCAGTATTTGTTTGAGCTGTTGCAGCAATTTTAGCAATTGCTTGTATTATTACAACAATTGTCGAAATTATTATAATAAATGACATTGCTTAATTTTCTGATAGTAAGTGAATTAGAAAAGGAGTTGGTTCAGGAGATAGTAATTAATGGTAATAGCGGATGAAAAAGTGATGGTGACGTCGTTGGTAGTGGAAGGGGTGAGGACAGTGGCGGTGGCGACAATGAGGGAGGAGGAGTAGGGGGTGGGAATGGGGAGGGAAAAGTAGAATCTTTGTGTAAATAATAAAACTTGAGGATTTTAAAATTAATGTCATTAACACTAATTTTAATTAATTTTAAAATTATCACCTCTACTTAATAATGAAGACGGTGTCACTTTTGCTTAGTTTTGCAAAAAAAAAATCACCCTTAATTACTTTTTCAATGTCTCTTCCCGAATTTGTAATTTTATCTTTCTACATGACATGTTAGATCTGACTCAAACTTTATAATATTCACTTTTGTCTTTGTCTACAAACAAGTTCAAGAAAACTATAATGATTTTCTTCAAGTTTCATCTACCAAAATCAACTCAAAATATCATTAGTATAAGTAACGAGCCTTCAATTTTCTACCGCGCATATGAAGAAAATGGGATAGGGGGTTGGAAATCCAATTGACCTAATTGGACTTTGTGGACTTTTGATCATATTATGTTGTAATGTACAACAGCCCAATATGTCCGAATCACCAGAATGACATCTTATTTAGGTTACATTTGGTTTGGGCTTGAAGCTGGGATCTCAATGAAGGCCCAAATAACAATGTTGTATTATTAAGAGCCCAAAGCATTAAATTACTCACACATTAATATTCACTAATCAACAACTCAACATAAAGAATGAGTTATTAAGCACTTATCTCTTCCACCTACCCCCCACCATGAGACTCCATCATAAGATTATTTTTCTCACTTAAAAATTATTTCATGTAATAATTTATTACGATTTTTCTTTAACAGGTAAATGAAAATTTTATTTGTCATCCTGATAAATTGATCCATCAGAACACCTAACTTGAAAGTCGAAAGATTTTGATCAATCTTTTATTTTGACTTGATATGCCACCTCATTTGACATATTACATATAACATGATGATATATATTTGCCTTGAACCCACATTGGAATATCTTAATACACATTGCACTAATGAAGGTGGCTCACATTATGTAGGATGACTATATTATTTTACCTAATTAAACTTGGACCATAAATCAATGAATTAGATTTTAATAATTACTTGTGTTCAAACTTTGATAATTATATGGACCAATACTTCTTGAATTTAGTACTTAGCCTATAGTTTATATGGATTATATAACATATAATTTCAAAAGCTTTCAACTCACTGGTCAATTAAACAATCACAACATTATTGTGGTCCTGTTGCAGCTGCAATTATTGTTTTTTGTATTTAAAGGTTTAATTATTACAATAGAATCTTGGGTAGATTTTTCAGTTTATTTCATTAAATAATTTTGTATGATAAAAAAAACTACAATATAGAAAACACATGTATTGGGATTTTTATTTTTTATTTTTTTAAAAAAAAACACACATCGAAATTAGGAATGTAACTATTTAACCAGTAGTTAAACTTTCATTTTTGTATTCCGAGCCATCTTTTTTTTCCCTTCCAAATTTCTTACCTTGAAGGCTTGAACTTTAATGGCTCGTTTAACTTTGTATGACTGGCGATTTTCAAAATTAGTCACTTTTGATGCCTTGTATTAAAAAAATGATAAAATTTCAAGTTTAGACCTATGATTTGAAGTTCAAAAGTGATAAAATGCAAAATGAAAATTCAAACCACATCTCTAATTTTGAAAAAAAGTGACCAACTTTTAAAGATGAAACCACGAAAGTGGCCACTTAGTATAAACCACTAGTGGTTTAGGGTAGCTAGGACAAAAAAAATCCTATGAAAAGATTCTTTATTTTTATATTTCAAAATTTTCAACTAAAATAAAATAATCACAATCACCCATCAATAGAGCTGTCAAAATGAGTTGGCCCAACCCAACCCAATCCTAACGGGATAGAGAGTTAAATGGATTGGGACGGGCTGAACCTTTTAATTAAAGAATCGATAAAATAGCAGCCCAACCCAGTCCTAAGCGGGCCGCGGGTTGGGACGGGTTGACCCTTCAACCAAAAAACGGACAACATTTTCTTCTTAGAAAGGATACGAATGTTGATGTCCGATGGACACGACGCCAATACATACATAAATTCATTCATGAATTACACATACTTCAGTGAATATTTACAAAACAAATACATAATAGCCTCTTTACAACATTCATAAGATTCATCCGAGCAAAAAACATTACATGATCATTATTTTCATAAACAAGATAATAAAGAAGAAGTGAAAAATTAGGCATAAAAACAAAAGTAAAAGAGGTTAAAGATTCATAGTTATAATGGAGACCCCATCACTTTCTTTGATAATCATTTTCACGTTCAAACTCAAAAAATTACAATAACTTTTTTTTTCTTTTCATTTTGACAAAAAGCTGAAAGTACTTCATAGTAACAATCAAGGGAACACTCATGATCAATTAAAAGAAAAAGAAACCCAATTTTTAATCCGACAATTCTTATATAAATCTATTGGAGTATGATTTTTGATGATTATTACTCCATATGTCCCAATTTATGTGACACATTTTGGATTTTGAGATTCAAACAAGTTTGTCTTTGATCGTAATTTTTTTATATATCTTTTAAATATTTTGAATTATCAATTTTTTAGACTCATAGTACTTTTTATGTAGTTTACAAATATATAAATTTCATTTTAAAAAATTGAAGATTTCATGAGCAAATTATCGGTCAAACTTAAACTGTTTGACTCTTGAAAAGTAAAATGTGTCACATAAATTGAAACAGGGAGTAGTACCTAAAAAAAGGGAAAAAAAAGATAAAGTCATCATAATTATAGCTATCGAACCATTAAAACATTTTTTATTTTTTTGAGTTTGTGGGGGTATGGTCTAAGTACGGGTAGGGGGTATTCTCTAGTGGGCCCTCATCTTCTCCTATTTTGACCCATATTAAAATTACAAGTATATATTATTCAAATAAATACTATAATGATAATTTATTAAAAGAAAAATATAATTATGTCGGCCACTTTGGATGTTACATTGTACTCGTTCCTCTGTCTGAATTTATGTGTGATCGTTCAATAATTTTAATTTTGATCGAATTAAAATTTTATGTTTTTAAAAATAAAATTATATATTTGAAAATTACGTAAATAATATTTAAATCAATAATTTAAGATATTTAAAAAATCTATAAAAAATTACTGTCAGAGAAAAACTTATTTAAATCTTAAAATTTGAAAAGTATCACATATATTAAGACATAAGTGATTTTTTCCTCCTATTTCCCTAATCTCATTCTTTGTTTGTTACTAGTAGTACTATATAAGAGGGTAAACGTTTTTTTTCCTCAAAAAAACAGATAATAAAAATAAAAAAGGAAGAAAAAGAAGATGCATTGAACTTGTGCAAATGTGGAGCATGGTCGTTTACTGATTTTTTTTAATAGTACTCAATAAATAAAGAATAAGTATATATGTACTTTTTTAATGGGAAGAAATATTGTTTAATTAAAGGGTAGTTGATGTCCTCAACTTCCTAAAAAAGGAATAATTTGTTATAAATAATTCTTCAGATTCTTCTCATCATAGACTTTGAATTGTCAAAAATTGAGGAAAAAGAAGATTTGGGTAGTTAATAAATTATAAGTTTCTATTAATTTTTTTAAAAGAACCATTTGTCTCAAGTCTTCCAACAATAACGTCTATCCACATTGATCTTTAAAAAAAAAGTAATGGAACCGTTTTATTTTTTTTTATTTTAAGAATTTGGAATAAATCCTTTGATTGTTTGCAATTCTGAGTAGATTAAAAAAAATCACAATTCTTTTGAAAGGTTAAAACAATATATGACGGAGTTTCATGTTATCGAGTACATGACTCTAGTTAGGAGGGTCATGTGGAGGTATACATGTATGATGTATCATTGTATATGATATTTTGATTATCACATAATTTTATTGTACTTTTGCTTTGTTTCTTATCATTTGCTATATTATTCTCTATATTATCTTTTTTTTCTTTATACCGAAATTTGTTGCATTTAAGTCCTTCAAAAACAATATCTCTATTTCTATGCGATAATGATAAGGTCGGCATAGGTTAACTTCATAGAAATGTACGAAGAGGAAACTAAGAGGGAAGGAGATATAGAGGAGGACATGCAATAAGGAAAAAATTGAAGTCATAAAATAGATATTTTATTCTATTGATTAATTAAATAGGTAATGTATATTATTATTTTTATCTTACTTTATAACTAATTATGATAATTTTTAGATTATTTGACCGAGATGTCAAAACTAGTTTATTTTGAAAAATACTTTTTGGTCAAAAGTGCTTTTTTGAAAACTAATAATATGAGAAATGTTTTTATTTGTCGATTGCGTTTGACCAATATATTTAAAAGTATATGTAATTGTTAAATACGGAAAAAGAATGTCATAACTAAATTTAATTTAGGAAATATGAATTTGTGATATTACAATTTCGCCTTCCCATTCCTCCCTCAAAGAAAATATTAAAAATAAATCCAATGCACTTTTTTTTTTGGGGAAAATTGTTTATAATATCAAACTATTAATTTAAATTAAATGTTATAACCATAGTTTGATTTAATTGTACCCCATAGCAAATTGTTGCTATTTCGCTTCTCTCTTGGTGAATCTCACTCGTCACTCCAGTTCTCGCTGGGCAGTCTTCCTCGCCTCTCTCGCTTTTATACAAACACAAATGTATAAAATGTGTTTGTGTTTGTATAAAGCAAGAGAAAATTGTATATACATATATTTTCGTTCCCCTCTCTCGCCTCTCCCAGATCTCGCTATCACTCTCCCAAATCTCGCTCGCCATTCTCACTCGCCTCTCTCACTTTATACAAACACAAATGTATATATTGCGTTTGTGTTTGTATAAAGCTAGAGAAAATTGTATATAAAAATACAAATGCATATATTTTTGTCTTATACACTTATGATTATACAAATACGATCTTCCCCTGCCCATTTTTCTTTTGTCTTTCTCGCTTTATACAAACACAGATTATACAATTGATCTTTTGTATATGTATACCGAAACAAATATACAATTGCTTTCTTTTGTATATGTATAGCGAAATATACATATTTATGTTTGTTATGGAGCGCAATTATGCAAACTATAGCTATAGCATACAAATATGATTTTTATGTTTGCTATATGTGAAAATTGCTCTTTTCTTTGGGGAGAAATTAAACTATTTTTAAATATCTAATTATATTAATTAAAATACTTATTTCTTCACCATAAATTTCGCTAAACATGTTCATTCTCTAAAGTGCATATTTTTCCTTAGAAAACAATACATTGTAGCATTTCAAAGCACGATCAAAGTGTCAATAAATACTATTTTCTCTATTTTAATTTTATTGTCATATTTATGTTAATCCATTTAAAAATAAATAGTATATAACCACATGAAAAATTTATTTTGATATATTTGACATAACTTTAATTTAAGATCATAAAATTCAAAAGTCTTCTAAACTTTCTTAAACTTCATGCCTAGTCAAAACAAAACAATTACTCCCTGTCCCTAATTACTTGTCCACTTTTCTATTTTTTAATTGTCTTTAATTACTTTTCCATTTTGACAAATCAAGAAAGGACAAATTTTTTTAACCTATTAATTACTTTGAAAAGGTTGAACTTTTTGAAAATCTTAAGTTCTTAATTCATCCACTTCATAATTAATAGGCGTAACATAGTACTCACTATGTCAATAATTATTTTCTTAATAGGTGTGCCAATTCAAAAGTGGATAAGTAATTAGGGAAAAAAAAGTAAATTAAAACAGAGGGAATACTAAAACGAAATATAATTAGCATGAATAAATCCTAAATTTAATAGTTGCATAAAAAAATTCATCGTTAAATCTTGTTTAATACTAATAATTTAACGATAAATTATCAATTTTTATTTATCTATGAGTACGTAGCCAATTTCGATTTTTTTATTTTTATTTTTAGAGCGGAGATGTCGGCCATGGATTTTAATACTAAAATAAAGTCAAAAGAGATATAATTGGTTCAACGACTAAATAGAATTTCGGCTATGAGATTCTAATGTAGATTGTTTAGTTCCATCATAGAGACAATTAGACTACTTTTTCCTATAATTATTTCTTTTCAAATCCATTCTTAAAAAGGGTGTCTTCTAAATTAGACAAATTTAGTTTGTCACCTGGCCGACCTTAACCAACTTTGAATAATAACCAAAAAAAAAAAGAGTCTACTTTTTCAAAATTTGTGATGTGGATACATATAATATATGATGTTTTCTTTCATTCATCAATTAAAGAAAAAGGGAAAAGGAAAGGAGAAGGAAAGTGATATGTGTAATGTGTTAGTCCTCCGCAACGCAATCTTGATACGAAAGAAACCTCCTGTCATAAAGAAGAGATCAAAAGTTTGGGTCTTCTTAATTACCCTTCCTCTCCTTGTAGGTCGAGAGCTGAATTACATTCTTCCTACCTCTCATCTGAACTGGTTGAGAAAGATGAACTCGCACCATATTTTTTTCCGAATTGAAAGCCCTAATTAGAGATGTAATTCCAAAACGTAAACAACTTCTGATTTTCAATTTTGTGTTACATATTGAAGTTTCGATAAATTGCAAGAGGAGTCACTTCTTAATTCTTACAAAGTTTTTTTCACTAATAAATCCTGATTTGTGTTGCGTAAAGCTTATTCAAGGAGAAAATGTTTGTTATAAAGTTTTTTCTATTCTTTAAGTTCGAATTCAAAATTTGAAATTTTTAATTAAGAACAATTTATCCATCGACCACCGAGAGTTTGATAGCTAAGTTTCATGATAATGACTTACTAATGTTCTTAATTAACACGGTTGATATATAAGAATTATGAACTCAATTGTGATTTTTGAAGAGGTGTGGGACCCAAATGACATGCATTTTAGTGTTTTTTCACGTTTGAGCATACTCTTCAAATGGCAGTAATTGTTAGATTAATTAGAAGTTAACTGTACCATTTTTTAAAAGGTTGACAAATTTCAATTTATGATAAGAGTTTAATATTCTAGCTTAATAGGGGTATATTCAATATTATTAACGCATAGGCATGTTTGCTTTAATTAATTTCACTTATAAAACAAGCTTCTTACCATATAATTGATGTCAATAATCTTAATGGACATAATTACTTGACACTTGTACTAATGAAAGATACAACTATTTTAAAAAATAATCACAGTGTACATGCACAACTGACCTGAACACTACAATTATTTGTTTGAATGTTATACTCAAACCCTATGTTTTTGTTTTTATTTTTTACTAAATAAGATAAGAATCAACGCTAAACCCGTCATCATCATGAGGACAAAGACATCGACCTCATGTAAACATTTTCGTACAAATATTTATAAAGACAATAACAATACATTAATGAAGTTAACCTAATTGTGTCCTTCTTGATCTACAGGTCCTATTTTTGGATGTTCATGTTTGATATAGCTACTTAATAGGTTTGTTAATTTATGTTGTGTCAACATCCAATTATATATGTGGTGGGCCTAAAATTATTCTATTTTCAAAATTAACTTTGTTGTTAGCCTACTATATAGTTTCTTGCACCTACATTTACGAAAAAGAAAAAGAAAAAAGAACAAGAGTTGCTTGATATATGAAATTTATTAGTGTTGAGAAAATGAATATATGTATCTCTTGCTGATAGTTTAAATTTTAGAAGAGATGATCATATTTTAATATTATATTAAAGAAGGATCTATCATAATTCCTGTTTTTTGATGTTAAAGCCTCCTATTTAAGATAACACATTGTAAATGTTCAATCCTGAATGTGAGGTGTTTATATGAGTGTGATTGAAGTAGTCCCACATCGATGGTGAAGGGATGTGGATGGTCTTTTAATATGGTTTGAACAAACATTGTCTCTTAACCTTACTTTTAAAGTTGAGTTAGACTTGATATTTATTTCTTTAATTTAATTTAATTTAATATGATATCGGCGTAGACAAATGGTCGAAAATCGAATCTCATTGTTATCTATTTTTGTCTTTTTATGGGTTGACACGTGATAAAAGAACCAGACTCGCACGTGAAGGGAGCATTGAAAATATAATTTAGAAAATCAAAATGTGTTCTCTCTAATAACTTTTAACTTTTAGTTGCGATGATCACACACTTCAATAACACTGGACTTAATTTATCCCCACTATATAATATAAATAAAAATTTTTATCATTATTACAATTCAACTTGTTACAATAAATTGTATGTCGTATATTTTGAGAATTTTTACATTACACTATTTATAAACAGTTATCTGATAATGTATATAATGTATTTTGTCTTTCTATATAATTATTAGTGTATAGAAACTCATGTCCATATATTAATTTGTATGTACCACAAACGCATTTATTAATGCAACCAATACTCCGGTTTTCACGGTGGAGCTAGAGTCTATATACTCCCATCGGTTCTATTGAATTCAATAATTTTTATCTAAAATTTTATTTATTTTTAAAAAAACTTATCAAATACGTAAAAATTATTAACTTAAAACTCAATATAATAATTTTTTGAGAAAACCTGAAATTCTAAAATGATAAACTTTAAATTTTAGCTCCATCTCTACCGATTCATGCAATTAATCAAGTCATAGTCATTCTATATGTAGTAGTTCACGCAAGAGATACTTAGCTTGTGAACATATGCAAAAGGTGTGTCGGAAGACTAACTGATAACTGATAACGAAGTCTCATGGCACACATAAATATTGTCGGATTTTCCGATATTTTTACTAAGGTGAATCAAAATATAAAAAAAAAACCGAAAAAATCAATTAGATTCAATATTTAGGATATATATAGGTATTTTATTTTTTTTACATATTTACACTCCCTTAGACAAAGATGGCTGTGCATAAGCATTGAGTACGTACACAATCTCTATTGTATTACAACTAAGACTAATGTGTGATATAATATATACGCCTCTTAGTCTTATATTAATTCTTATATTTCGCTTTTTCAAAAAAGTTAAATTATGTAAACTTTGACTTATCATTTTGAAATGTATACTATTGGAATTTGTAGTACTTTTTGTATAGTTTTTAAATATCTAAATTTTAATTGTAAATTATGAGTTGATCTAATCATATTCAACTTAAGAAATTAATTAAATTAACTTTTAATAAGCAAAATATGACAATTAATTTGAAATTGAGAGGGTGTACATTAAGAGCAAAGGAAAAAGTGTGACCTGATAGTCATTAGTCAATAAGATAATTAGGAAGCACATGAAGTTTATATTCAGATTCTAGTAGAGTTTAAAAATACTTTATGTAATTGATTTCTTATTATATGTCTAAGCCTAGTGCTAAATAGAGTTATTCGATACTTTGTTGACAGGAGTTAGATAATTGGTATTCAATAGAATAATTAAGGTGCACGTAAGTTTGTCGGAAATAGTCTTAATTAGGGATGACAATGGGGCGGGACGGGGTGAGTTTAAGGCTATGTGGGGAGGGGCGGGTTTAAGGTTGTGTGGGGCGGGGCGGATTGAAGTGAGTTTTTAAATAGTTAATGTGGGGCGGGGCGGGTTGCGGGTATATGTGATTTTATGTGAGTTCAAACTTAATTTTAACTTTTTACATGTTATAAGAGTGATAGATCATTATTTATTAAGATAATTTCATTAAATCTACTAAAATATTCAAGATAATAAATGAAAATGGTTCAATAAAAAATAATACAATTTCTTACATGTTTTCCAATCGACCTCTAAAAAATAAAATTTTAAGTCACTATCCTATTAAATTAATACAACTTAATGAAAAAAATGAATTTATTTTTATGAATTTTATTTTTAGTATCTAATAGAAAAATAAAATATTTAAAAAATTATGCGGGACAGGTCTATGCGGGACGGGTTGAAAATAAAAAGAGTTGTTATGCGGGACAAGGCGGGGTGGGTTAAAAATTTTGCGGGTTAAGCTCAACCCGCACCGCCCCATTGCCATCCCTCTTAATTACTTTAAGAGATAAATTTTCATATGCCTAAGCATGGTGTTGAATAAAGTTATCTTATATAATTAGATGGCTGGTATTCGATAGAATAGTCAAGATGCGTAAACTGATTCGAAATAGTCTTGAAATTGATTAAAGTTAAACAAATTTAATTATTTAGATTATCCAAAGATAACTACTAGAGAGAGAAACTAGATCTCTTTGTTTCAAATAATAGGCGACATGATTGACTAAACCAGATTGGATTGATGCAATAACAAACGTTAGCCACACAATATATCTTTGTCTTGTCATTAATTAGTTTACTAAATAGTCTCTCTATTTATATAATAACTACGACCTTCCAACAAAGTAAATTAAAAGGTTTATGTATATACATGCATGACACTAATAATGGAAGTCCTTATCATATAAACTTGTAATATTTAAAAAGATAATCAATATGAATTGTGGTAAGAGAATTCAGATCTAATATACATTTAGTTTCACGCTTAAACTCCTATGAATGAAACTTTTTTATTGGAAGCGTTGCTTTTAGAAATGAATTTTGTAATATATGAATTTAAATTTGATCGAACCCTATTTACTCGTATTAAATATAAAAAGGTAAATCTAAAAAGATACGTTCCATATTATTCCACTTGAAATATTAAAGTATATACAAAGATGTGTATAATTAGCACAATTACTATTTGGGGCCACCATTGTCCCATTAAACCATTAATTAAAATCTGGTTGACATGAAGGAGAGTCCCATGACTGTCTTTATAAACAGAATTAATACTACTATCATTATAACAAAAATAACTCTCAATGACAATAAATATGCTCATAGGTAAAGAATGCTAAATTTTTTACTGATATTAATTAATTGTTATTACAAAGAGTGTTATTTACTGCTAAAAATACATATTTAACGATAATTACGTTATTATTATTAATTAATTAAAATTAAAGATCATTTTTAAGCGCATATATATATATATATATATATATTGATGATAGATAGGGTCGTCAATTTTCAATATTAGACAAAGAAAGCCGCTAGACTAGGCTTTAAGCACGTTTTCCCATTCCAAATAAAAGCAAAACCTCTTTCAAGATTGTGATAGCTCCAATGTCCTTGCACCTTCAAAATGTCTTTAATTTAGACTAATTATTATTTACGTTTGATATTAACATCAAGAATCTTTATTACTATTAATGTTGTTAATTTGACTTATTACAACAGATCACATGTTACTTTTTTAATTGATCTGACAATCCATCACTAATTTATTATTAAATAGGATGATCAACGTAAGTAAGATTTTTACTGTTCAACATGTAGAAGTTATATGTCATTGAAATTTTAGTGAAAATTGAATCTTGATTTAGCTTTCGTCATTAATAAAGCGAACCCTCCAATATATATTATCCTTCTTGATAAACCATTATCATACGTAACACTATAAATTGTTCAACTCAAATTATATCTTCAACATGGCATGATGAAAGTAAGAAATTTGAAACATGTAACTCTTAATTCCTTCTTATTACCTATTGCAAAGCTTCTATTGCTTTAATCTCTGGGGGGCGC
>JAJOOS010006397.1:0-20933 GCA_029582725.1 Solanum chiquidenum
GCAAAAAATGCGATTTTCAGGGTCAACTTTAAAGGGGCATATCTCTTACCACACAAGGAACTGGAAGGGCCGTAACCTATTAAATTAAACCTCTATGACTTAGATTTCCAATGCACTTGGTTTCAACTCATTCCGAGTTAGGATGAGGGAGTTATGACCATTTTAGTAAAACCTGTCAAAGCAGAATTGCTAATTCCAGTAGCTAAAGTTACTGTAGCGGGCAGAGTGGGTCTAAACTCTTAAACCATACACCCTAAACACTAAACCCTTAAACCATACACCCTAAACACTAAACCCTAACCCTAAACCTAAATCCTAAACCCTAAACCCTAAATCCTAAACCACAATCCCTAAACCCAACACCCTAAACCCTAAATCCTACACTCAAAAACCTAAACCCTAACCCTAAACCCTATCCTAATCCCTAAATCCTTGACCCTAAACCTAAACTATAAACTCTAAACCTTCAACCTTAAGTCCTAAACTCTAAACCTTAAACCTTAACCCCTAAATCCTAACCCCTAAACCCTGACCCTAACCCTAAATCCTAAACCCTTAATACTAAACCCAAAACCCTAAAACCTAAACCAACCATAAACCCTTAATTATAAACCCTAAACCCCAAACCTATAAACCCCCAAACCCTAACCCCTAAATCCTAAACCTATAAACCCCAAAACCCTAAACTTAACCCTAAACCCTAAACCCTTAATACTAAACCCAAAACACTAAAACCTAAACCAACCATAAACCCTTAATCATAAACCCTAAACTCTAAACCTTAAACCCTAAACCCTAAACCCTAAACCCTAAATCATAAACTCTAAATGTTAAACCCTAAACACTAAACAGTAAACCCTAACACTAAACCTGAATATTAAACCCTAAATCCAAACTCTAAACCCTAAATCCAAAACTCAAAACCCTAAACCCTAAACCACACATCTTAAACCCTAAACCCTAAACCCCAAACCTAAATCCTATACACTAAACCCTAAATACTAAACCTCAACCCCAAACCCTAAATCCAAACTTTAAGCCCTAAATCTTAACCCCTAAAACCTAAAAACTAAACCCTTAACCATAAATTCTAAACTCTAAACTCTCAACTCTAAAGCCAAAACCCTAAACCCTAAACCATAAATCCAAGATCTAAACCCTAAACCCCAAACACTAAATACTAAACACAAAACCCTAAACCCTAAACCCTAAATCCTAACCTTAATCCTAAACCCTAAACCTTAAATCATAAACCCTAAACCCTAAACTCTAAATTCTATATTCTAACCCTAAACTCTAAACCCTAAATCCTAAACCTCAACTCTTAAATGCAAACTCTAAACCCTAAACTCTAAATCCTAAACCCTAAACCCTAATCCCTAAATCCTAAACCCTAAACCATAAACCCTGAACTCATAACCCTAAACCAAAATTCAAAACACTAAACCCAAAACCTAAATCCTAAACTCTAAACCCTAATCCCTAAATCTTAACCCCTAAACCCTAAATCCTAAACCCTAAACCTAAAACCCATAACCATAAATTCAAAACTCTAAACTCTAAACCCTAAACCCTAAACCCTAAACCCTACCACTAAACCCTAAACCCTAAAAGGTAAACCATAACACCCAAACCATTAACCATAAACCCTAAACCCTAAACCCTAAACCCTAAACTCTAAACAATAAACCCTAAACCCTAAACAATAAACCCTAACCCTAAACCTCAACTCTTAAATGCAAACTCAAAACCCTAAACCCTATACCCTAAACCCTAAATTCTAAACTATAAATCCTAAACCCTAAACACTAATCCCTAAATCCTAAACCTTAAACCCTAAACCCTAAATCCTAAATTCAAAACCCTAAACCAAAATTCTAAACCCTAAACCCTAAACCTAAATCCTAAACTCTAAACCTTAAACCCTAAACCCAAAACACTAAATCTTAACCCTTAAACCCTAAACCCTAAACTCTGAAAACATAAAACTAAACACTAAACTCTAAACATACAACTCGAAACCCTAAACCCAAAACCTTAAACCTAACCCTAAATCATAAAACCTAAACTTTCAACCCTAAACCCTTAACCATAAACCCTAAACTCTAAACTCTGACACCTAAACCCTAAACCCTAAACTCTTAACCCTAATTCCCTAAACCCTAAACCCTAAACCCTAAACTCTAAATCGTAATCCCTAAAACCTAAACCTTAAACCCTAAACCTAAACCGTAAACCCTAAACTCTTAACCCTAATTCCCTAAACCTTAAACCCTACACTAGCACCTAACCCTAAACCCTAACCCCTTAACCTAAACCCTAAACCATAAACCATAAATATTAAACTATAAACCGTAAACCCTAACCCTAAACCCTAACCCTAAACCCTAAATCCTAAACACTAAATCCTAAACCCTACACCTTAAACCCTAAACCCTAAACCCCAAACCTAAATCCTATACACTAAACCCTAAATACTAAACCTCAACCCCAAACCCTAAATCCCAACGTTAAACCCTAAATCTTAACCTCTAAAACCTAAACTCTAAACTCTAAAGACAAAACCCTAAACCCTAAACCCTAAAACCTAACCCTAAACCCTAAATCCAAGCTCTAAACCCTATACCCCAAACACTAAATCCTAAACTAAAAACCCTAAACCCTATATCCTAACCCTAAATCCTAAACCATAAACTCCCTAAATCCTAAACCCTAAATCCTAACCCTAAATCCTAAACCCTAAACCTTAAATCATAAACCCTAAACCCTAATATCTAAATTCTATACCCTAACCCTAAACTCTAAACCCTAAATCATAAGCCTCAACTCTTAAATGCAAACTCTAAACCCTAAACCCTAAACCCTTAATCCTAAACTCTAAATCCTAAACCCTAAACCCTAATCCCTAAATCCAAAACCCTAAACAATAAATCCTGAACTCAAAACCCTAAACCAAAATTCAAAACCCTAAACCCTAAACCTAAATCCTAAACTCTAAACCCTAAACCCTAAATCTTAACCCCTAAACCCTTAAACCTAAACCCTAAACCTAAAACGCTTAACCATAAATTCTAAACTCTAAACTCTAAACCCTAAACCCTACACCCTAAACCCTAACACTAAACCCTAAAAGGTAAATCATAATACCTAAACCATTAACCATAAACCCTAAACTTTAAACCCTAAACCCTAAACCCTAAACCCTAAACAATAAACCCTAACCCTAAACCTCAACTCTTAAATGCAAACTCAAAACCCTAAACCCTAAACCCTAAACCCTAAATTCTAAACTATAAATCCTAAACCCTAAACCCTAATCCCTAAATCCTAAACCTTAAACCCTAAACCCTAAACCCTAAACCCTAAACCCTAAATCCTAAACTCAAAACCCTAAACCAAAATTCTAAACTCTAAACCCTAAACCTAAATCCTAAACTCTAAACCCTAAACCCTAAATCTTAACCCCTAAACCCTAAAACCTAAAACCCTTAACCATAAATTCTAAACTCTAAACTCTAAACCCTAAACCCTAACCCCTAAACAATAAACCCTAACCCTAAACCTCAACTCTTAAATGCAAACTCAAAACCCTAAACCCTAAATTCTAAACCCTAAACCCTAATCCTTAAATCCTAAACCTTAAACCCTAAACCCTACACCCTAAATCCTAAACTCAAAACCCTAAACCAAAATTCTAAACCCTAAACCCTAAACCTAAATCCTAAACTCTCAACCCTAAACCTTAAACCCTAAACCCTGAACCCAAAACACTAAATCTTAACCCCTCAACCCTAAACACTAAACTCTAAAAACATAAACCTAAACACTAAACTCTAAACATACAACTCGAAACCCTAAACCCAAAACCTTAAACCTAACCCTAAACCCTAAAACCTAAACCTTCAATGCTAAACCCTTAACCATAAACCCTAAACTCTAAACTCTAACACCTAAACCCTAAACTCTAAACTCTAAACCCCATCGCTTCCTCATTTCCCAATTTTTTTCTCTCTCTAATTTCCCTATCTAACGCGGAACTCTCTAATTCAGAATAATACATACAGCTCCAACTGCTAGTTCACCAGCCGCCGGAATGGCGCGTGAGCCGCCGGTGGGCCTTTCCAGGCCGCCGGACCAAAGCCATCTGGGGCGCCTTGAGCAGATGAACAAAACTCACCAAGAATCGCCATCTAATTCATCCTACAACTCCTCGAATTCGCGAAACACGGAGGTGATGCATATCGCGATTTCTGAAAGGGAGTTGGAACGGATTCAAAAAAATATTTCTCTAGATTGTGATAAGATGATTCATCAACAACTGTTCGGGGGGAATAAATATACTAATCAAGGGCTACAACATAGTAAAAAATTAGGTGATTCCACCGTGCCAATTGAGAGATCTGAAGAGGCGATTTCTGCAAAAATCGCCGAAGGATCGCCTGCGTTGCGCCTTCAAATTCGTCCAATTTCCCAGCAGTTGCTTGGTGAATCGAACACTGGGGAATACTCACCTGGTGAAGAGGTACATCTCACTGCAATCTCAAGCAAAATCGATGGTCCAATCTCCGGCGACAAGTATTCTGATGAGCATGCAGCTGGAAAATGGAAAGGTGACGGCGAAGCTACCCAGGGATCTCTCTCTATGGATAAAGAGGTCCACCTTACCAATATATCCATCAATGTAGTTCAAAAACAAACCCAAAAGGAAAATCAAGCAAGCTTAGATGACTCTACAAATCATCTCCAATTCGGGAATGAAGAACTCAACTGCAGACCTGAAGCAGAACAACAGGGGGCATATTCTAATGATCATACAACTCCCAATCTTAAAAAATAAGAACAACAATCAAGGGAGGAACATGGAGTGGGGATGCCATCAAAGCTAGGAGTTACACGAATCAACCATGGCCAAAACGATCAACTTGACAGTGCAAGAACTACCTCCTTAGAAGTGATTGAAGTGGAGAGTTCATCACAATTCTCATTTGGAATTAAACCAATGAGTAGTACCCCAAGCAATGGAGGGCAGCAGACAGCACGTAAGACTACTACTTATATTACTGAATTTGCTGATGATCAATTGCAGGAGCAGCAGGCAGTAAATACCAGTTCCCAAAGGAAAAATTCGACTGTGGATGGCACCCAAACAGGTAAGTCTGCTCACTCTACTTCTAATCATGATGCTGTCAATTGGAGTAGTAGTGATGGCCATGAGAATGTTATTGCAAAGGGGCAAACCAATGCTATGTTGAGTGCTCAGGAACAAGGCAGGGGGCACATTGAATCCCAAGAACAGGTTGATCGAATTCATAGTATTGGTCACAATAAAAATCAATCTCAATTCCCTGAGCATGGAGGACAGTCTGACCCCCATAGGTATCAAAAGGATTTCCCTAAAATCTCCAGCAACTTTGACAGACATACCACCTCCAATTCTAATGGTCAGCAAACTCAACATCCCAACCAATCCAAAACCCCCGGCAAAATCAGTGAGAATCCAAACACCAAACAGGATCTGAGTACAGAACCTGCTCCCTATACTGTGGTTCAAACATTAGCTGCAAGACTTAGACAAATTCATACTACACATGTAACCCCCATAGAGCTGGTCCCTCCCAGACACACTACTAAACAGGGCCAGCCTGCTGTGATTTATGACATGGACGACTTCATGAAAAAATTGGCTGCAGATTGTAAATACACCCTTATAGGTAAATTCAGTACCACCATGCCAAAAATAGAACTTATAAGGAAAAGTTTCACCTTACAAGCTCAGCTGAATGGGGGAATCAATATTGCTCACTATAATGCTAAACATGTGTTTATTGATCTGGAGAATGAGTTGGATTACAACACTGTCTGGACACAACAAAGAATGACCATTGAAGGCAAACTTATGAGAATACAAGCTTGGACTCCAAATTTTAGACCTGAAGAAGATACTCCAATTGTTCCTATATGGGTACTGCTGCCAGGACTGCCATGGCATTGTTTCAAGAAAGAATTCATCTCACCTCTACTGGAGTCTGTGGGCAAAGTCTTATACCTAGACACTGCCTCCATCAAAAGAACTAGAGCTAGTATGGCCAAGGTAAAAGTCCAAGTAGATCTCACCAAGACTAGACCTCGACATGTGTGGATTGGTTTGGATGATGAAGATCTCACTATAGGGAGATGGCAACCTATTGAATATGAAAATATCCCTCCTTACTGTGAATATTGCAAACACCAAGGTCACAGGTTAGGTGAGTGTAAATTCAAAATAAGGGATGAGGATGTCAAACGAAGGAAAGAGTTAGGAGAAGAAATGAAAAGCATGAATAAAGGAGAACAGGTACAACAGGGAAATGACCACAGGCAAAGTAGGACAAAAGAACAAGAGGAGCACCAATACCAAAGCAACAAGGAAGGAAGCAATCAGCAACAATCTGATCAGCAGAAGGAGGAAGCATGGCAAGTGTCCAGAAGGAGGAACAATAAACCACACGAGGAGAAAATACAGAAGACAGTGTGGAGACCAACATCACCACAGAATAGAGTGTCAAAAGAGCAGCCACAAACCACAGCTCAGCAAACAGGTACAACCAATATCTCCAATCATAATTCTTTTGCTAACCTCAACATGCAGGGAAAACAAATTGACATTAATCAGGAGCACAAAAATAGTAAAGGGGCAACACCACAGGGGGCACAAAGCAGGTCTACAGCAGACCATAACCAAAAACTACAGACCAAGCAAACAGGAAACAAAACAAATAACAAGAGCACATGTATTGACTCAATGCTCCCAACTCCTATTAACCCCTATACTGCACTCTCTAATGTTATTATTGAAGTTGAAGGAGGGATGGATGGGGGATGTCAAGAGAAACACACTAACTTGCAGGAAGGGGTATCCAAAGGGGGGAATTTGACTCATGTTCTGCATGAGGGTACACACCTTGACCATAACCCAGACCTTAGAGCTTCTGCTACCACTGCAGTCCAGAATCTTAATTCAGAAAAGCAAAAGTTACAGCAGCAAGAACAACCTGGAAAAAAAAAGGAAAAACAGCAAGTGGAAGTATGCACTGTAGGTACACACATCAAAGGATCCATGGCAAAAGATATGGGAGCCAAAGAAAGTACCAGTAATCATGGAAACACTCCCAAAAGAAAAAACAAACCTAGCAAGAAAAAAAGAGATGCTGAAAAAAAGAGACAGGACCTACTTCAAAAAAGTGACCAACAGGGAGAACAACAAAATAAGGGGGAAGTTTGTAAGAAGTTTATTATGGTTGATGAACAATTGGGTATGGATATCACTCCTCTACAAACCCAATACATGAGCCCTCCCCTTAATGTCCCTCCAGATAAAAGGTCTGAAAAGTGTCAAATGAACAAAAATCCTACCTTTGATGAATATGCTGTTGACAACTCAGAGGATGAACTTGATGTGGATAATCAATCACTCAATGACCTTGATGAGGATGATGAGACTAGTGAGTTACTAATTAGAGCCTTTAGTCCTCTCCCAGAAAAAGGTGTTGCAGATGAATTTCAACAGGTGACCGATACTCAGGGTTTATCTCCCAGAGGACTGCAGCAGGCTAGATTTAAATTCAGAGGCCAAGATATTAACAATGTCACTGCTGGCAGACCAAACACTAGGCTGTTTACTTCCAGATCTTCTTAATGATTAGTACAATCATTTGGAATGTGAGAGGGATTAACACCCAAGGTGTATTTGAAAGACTCAAAATGCTTAAGAAGATGCACCATCTCTCTATCATTGCTATCCTTGAACCATTCTTAGATACCATTCATATCCAAAATTTCAAGAACCAATTACTTATGGAGCATGCTGTGAGTAATTGCAATGGCAAAATTTGGATCTTTTGGAACATGGACATTGACTGTGTAGTTTTAGAAGAGGATGAGCAACAAATTACTTGTGACATTGGTCACAATGAAATTCAAAACCACTTCAATATTACCTTTGTGTATGCCAAGTGTAAAGATCATCTCAGAAGACCTTTATGGGACAAAATGTTACATCTAGCTGCAGAACCTAACACTCCTTGGTGCTCTGTGGGGGATTACAATGTTATTAATTCTATTGAAGAGAAGCTGGGAGGAGTTCCTTACAATATGAGAAAGAGTTTTGAATTCATTGTTGTTATTGAAGCCTGTGGTCTGGTGGATTTAGGCTTCAGTGGAAAAAAGTATACTTGGTCCAACAACAGAGGTATACAACAGCGAGTGTGGAAAAAGATAGACAGAGCTCTGGTTACTGATGCTTGGCTAGAAAAGATGCCTCAAACTACCATCACTCACTTACCATCTGTAGGGTCAGATCACTGTCCCTTACTGATGGAAATGACTGCAAGGGAGGAAGTTCATATCAAATATTTTAAGTTCCTCAATTGCTGGGCAGATCAACCTACTTTTCTTGACATAGTAAGGGCCTGCTGGGAAAGACTATAGAGGGTAACAACATGTGGAGATTTCACCAGAAATTAAAGAGGCTGTCCAACACTCTTAGTAACTGGTCCAGAAAGGAATTTGGGGACATCTTCAATAAAGTCAAGGAGTATGAGGAGAGGGTCAGAACTGCTGAGGAGAATCTGATTCAAGAGCACAGTGACACCAACAGGACCATTCTTCATGAACTCAATGCAGAGTATATTAGATTCTTAAAGATAGAAGATTCCATATTGAAACAAAAGACTCAACTACAATGGTTCAAAGAGGGGGATTGCAACACAAATTATTTCCATTCTCTGATAAGGGGAAGAAGAAGAAGGTTATTCATCCACAAACTTATCAGGGGAGATGGGGAGTGGATTCAGGGGGATGATAGTATTGCTGAAGCTGCCTGTGAACATTTCCAGGAACTATTCACAGGGACAAACAAACTCATCAATGAGGGTCCCTTAGACAGTATCCCTAGGATGGTCAATCAGGAGCAAAATGATAGTATAACTACCATGCCTGATCTGGAAGAGTTGAAGGAAGTCATTTTCTCCATGAATCCTAATTCTGCAACTGGTCCGGATGGGATGAATGGCTATTTTTTTCAAAAATGCTGGAGTATTATCAAGCATGACCTCCTTGGTGTCATCCATGCTTTCTTTAGTGGGCAAATGATTCCCAAATATTTTTCTCACTCTTGCATAGTTCTGCTCCCTAAAGTGAACTATCCTAACAATCTCACTGAATTTAGGCCTATCAGTCTTAGCAACTTCACTAGCAAGATCATCTCTAAACTAGTAAGTTCCAGACTTAGTCCTATTCTACCTAAGTTGATTTCTCTCAACCAATCTGGTTTTGTCAAAGGGAGAAGTATATCTGAAAATGTTATGCTGGCACAAGAGATCATACATCACATTAAGAAACCAAACATTGGAAGCAATGTCATTATTAAGTTAGACATGTCTAAAGCATATGATAGGGTCTCTTGGTCCTATAACCCTAAATCTTAACCCCTAAAACCTAAAAACTAAACCCTAAACCGGAAACCCTTAACCATAAATTCTAAACTCTAAACTCTAAACTCTAAACCCTAAAAACTAATCCTAAACCCTAAATCCAAGTTCTAAACCCTAAACCCCAAACACTAAATCCTAAACTCAAAACCCTAAACCCTAAGCCCTAAATCCTAACCCTAAATCCTAAACCCTAAACCTAAAATCATAAACACTAAACCCTAAACTCTAAACTCAATACCCTAACCCTAAATTCTAAATCTTAAACCTCAACTCTTAAATGCAAACTATAAATCCAAAACCCTAAGCCCTAAATCCTAAACTCTAAATCCTAAACCCTATACCCTAATCCCTAAATCCTAAACCCTAAACCATTAATCCTAAACTCAAAACCCTAAACCAAAATTCAAAACTCTAAACCCTAAACCTAAATCCTAAACTCTAAACCCTAAACCCTAAATCTTAACCCCTAAACCCTCTACCCTAAACCCTAAATCTTTAACCCTTAACTATAAATTCTAAACACTAAAACCAAATGCCTAAAAGCTAAATCATAAACCCTAAACCATTAACCATAAACCCTAAACCCTAAACCCTAAACCCTAAACCCTAAACCCTAAATCATAAACTCTAAATATTAAATCCTAAACCCTAAACAATAAACCCTAACCCTAAACCTCAACTCTTAAATGCAAACTCAAAACCCTAAACCCTAAACCCTAATCCCTAAATCCTAAACCTTAGACCCTAAACTCTAAACCCTAAATCCTAAACTCAAAACCCTAAACCAAAATTCTAAACCCTAAACCCTAAGCCTAAATCCTAAACTCTAAACCCTAAACCCTAAACCCTAAACCCTAAACCCTAATTCATAAACTCTAAATGTTAAACCTTAAACCCTAAACCTAAATCCAAATACCTAAATCCAAACTCTAAACCGTAAACCGTAAATCCAAAATTCAAAACACTAAACCTTAAACCCTAAACCGTACACCTTAAACTCTAAGACCTAAACCCTAAACCTAAATCCTATATACTAAACCATAAATCCTAAACCTCAACCCTAAACCCTAAACCCTAAACCCTAAAGCCTAAATCCAAACTCTAAACCATAAACTCTAAATCCTAAACCCTAAATCCTAAAGCCGAAACCCTAAAACCTAAATTCAAAATCCTAAACCAAAACTCTAAACCCCAAACCCTAAACCCTAAACGATAAATATAAACCCTAAACCCTAAACCTAAATCCTAAACTCTTAACCCTCAACACTAAACCCTAAATCTACAACTCGAAACCCTAAACTCTAAACCAACAACTCTAGACCCTAAATCCTAAACCCTAAACCCTCAACCATAAACCCTAAACTCTAAACTCTAAACCCTAAACCCTACACTTTAAACCCTAAACCCTAAACCCTAACCTTAGATCCTAAACCCTAAACACTAAAACATAAACCCTAAATCCTTAACCATAAACCTTACACCCTAAGTCACAAACCATAAACCCTAAGCCACAAACCATAAACCCTAAACCCTAAACCTAAACCATAAACCCTAAACCCTAAACCCTACACCTAAAAACTAGAACCTTACCCTAAACCCTAAACCCTAGACCTTAACCGTAAACCCTAAACCCTAAACCCTAAACCCTAAACAAAAAAACTAGAACCTTACCCAAAACCCTAAACCCGAAACCCTAAGCACTAAACCCTAGACCCTACACCCTAAACCCCAAACTCTAAACCCAAACCCTAAACCATAACCCCTAAACCCTAAACTATAAACCCTAAACCCTAAACCCTAAACCCTAAACCATAACCCTAAACCCTAAACCCTAAAACCTAAACACTAAACCAAAAACCCTAAACCCTAAACCTTAAATATTAAACCCTAAACCCAAACCCCTAAACCCTAAACCCTAACCCTAAACCCTAAACCCTAAAACCTAAACACTAAACCAAAAACCCTAAACCCTAAACCTTAAATATTAAACCCTAAACCCAAACCCCTAAACCCTAAATCCTAAATTCGAAACTCAAAACCTTAAACCATAAACACAAAACCCTAAACCCTAAATCTTAAACTCTAAACCTTAAACCATTAGCCCTAACCCTAAATCCTAAACCCAAAACCTAAACCCTAAAACCTAAACGATAAATCCTTAACCCTAAACCCTAAACACTAAACGCTTACCCTAAACCTAAATCGTAAACCCTAAACCTTAGCCTTAAACCATAAATCCTAAACCAAAATCCCTAAACCCTAAATCCTATACTAAAAAACCTAAACCCTAACCATAAACCCTATCCTAATCCCTAAATCCTTAACCCTAAACCTAAACTCTAAACCCTAAACTTTCAACCCTAATTCCTAAACTCTAAACCCTAAACATTAACCCCTAAATCCTAACCCCTAAACCCTAAACCTACAAACCCCTAAACCCTAACCCTAGACCTAAACTCTAAACCCTTAATAATAAACCCAAAACCTAAAACCTAAACCAACCATAAACCCCGAATCATAAACCCTAAACCCTAAACCCTAAATCATAAACTCCAAATGTTAAACCCTAAACACTGAACAGTAAACCCTAACCCTAAACCTGAATCTTAAACCCTAAATCCAAACTCTTAACCCTAAATCCAAAACTCAAAACCCTAAACCCTAAACCATACACCATACACCTTAAATACTAAACCCCAAACCTAAATCCTATACACTAAACCTTAAATACTAAACCTCAACCCCAAACCCTAAATCCAAACTTTAAACCCTAAATCCTAAAACCTGAATCCAAAATTTAAAACTCTAAACCAAAACTCTAAACCCTAAATCCAAAATCCTAATTCCTAAACCCTAAATTTAAACCCTAAACCCTAAACCTAAATCCTAAACTCTTAACCCTAAACACTAAACCCTAAATCTTAACCCCTAAACCCTACACCCTAAACCTACAACTTAAAACCTTAAACCCTAAAACCGAAACCCTAAACTCTAAATCAACAACTCGATACCCTAAATCGAAAACCCTAAAACCTAAACCCTCAACCCTAAACCCTTAAACATAAACCCTAAACTCTATACTCTACACCCTAAACCCTAAACCCTAAACCCTAAACCCTAAACCCTAACCTTAAATCCTAAACCCTAAAGCCTACACCAAAAAATCTAAAACCTAAACCCTTCACCATAAACTCTAAACCTAAATCCTAAACTCTAAAACCTAAACCTTAAATCTTAACCCCTAAAACCTAAAAACTAAACCGTAAACCAGAAACCCTTAACCATAAATTCTAAACTCTAAACTCTAAACTCTAAACTCTAAACTCTAAACCCTAAATTCTAAACCCTAAACCCTAAACCCTAAAACCTAACCCTAAACCCTAAATCCAAGCTCTAAACCCTAAATCCCAAACACTAAATCCTAAACTCAAACCCTAAACCCTAAACCCTAAATCCTAACCCTAAATCCTAAACCCTAAACCCTAACCCTAAATCATATACCCTAACCCTAAACCCTAAACCCTAAATCCTAAACCTCAACTCTTAAATGCAAACTCTAAACCCTAAACCCTAAACCCTAAATCCTAAACTCTAAATCCTAAACCCTAAACCCTAATCCATAAATCCTAAACCTTAAACCCAAAACCTTAAATCCTAAACTCTAAATCCTAAACCCTAAACCCTAATCCCTAAATCCTACACCTTAAACCCTTAACCCTAACCCCTAAATCCCAAACTCAAAACCCGACGAGAGGGTGTTGCTCGGATGGTAAGCACCCCTCACTTCCAACCTGAAGGTTGCGAGTTCGAGTCACCAAGGGAGCAAAAGGGGGGGGGGAGCTCCTAGGGAAGTGTTTAAAAAAAAAAAAACTCAAAACCCTAAACCCTTAACCTAAATCCTAAACTCTAAACCCTAAACCTTAAATCTTAACCCCTAAACACTAGAACCTAAACCCTAAACCGGAAACCCTTAACCATATATTCTAAACCCTAAACCCTAAACCCTAAACCCTAACCCTAAACCCTAAACCCTAAACACTATACACTAAACCCAAAACCCTAAAAGTTAAACCATAAACCATAAACCCTTAAACATAAACCCTAAACTCTAATCCCTAAACCCTAAATCACAAACCCTAAATGTTAAACCCTAACCCCTAAACAATAAACCCTAACACTAAACCTCAAATCTTAAATGCAAACTCTAAACCATAAACCCTAAACCTAAACTCTAAATCCTAAACCCTAAACCCTAATCCATAAATCCTAAACCTTAAAAAAATCCTAAATCCAAAATTCTAAATCCTAAACCCTAAACCCTAATCCCTAAATCCTAAACCTTAAACCCTAAACACTAAACCCAAAACCCTAAAAATTAAATCATAAGCCATAAAACCTAAACTCTACACCCTAAACCCTAAATCATAAACCCAAAATGTTAAATCCTAACCTTAAATAATAAAACCAAAACCCTAAATCCTAAACTCTAAATCCTAAACCCTAATTCCTAATCCCTAAATCCTAAACCTTAAACCCTAAATCATAAATCCTAAACTCAAAACTCTAAACCAAAATTCTAAACCCTAAACCCTAAGCCTAAATCCTAAACTTTTAACCCTAAACCCTAAACCGGAAACCCTTAACCATAAATTTTAAACTCTAAAATCTAAATCCTAAACCATAAACCTTAAACCCTAGACCCTAAACCCTAAACACTAAACACTAAACCCAAAACCCTACAAGCTAAACCATAAAACCTAAACCCTAAACTCTAAACCCTAAACCCTAAACGCAAATTCATAAACTCTAAATGTTAAACCTTAAACCCTAAATCTAAATCCAAAACCCAAAATCCAAACTCTAAACCCTAAACCCTAAATCAAAATTTCAAAACACTAAACCCTAAACCTCAAACCGTACACCTTAAACCCTAAGACCTAAACCCTAAACCTAAATCCTATACACTAAACCCTAAATCTTAAACCTCAACCCTAAACCCTAAACACTAAAGCCTAAATCCGAACTCTAAACCATAAACTCTACATCCTAAACTCTAAACCCTAAACCCTAAATCATAACTCTAAACCCTAAAACCTAAATTCAAAACCCTAAACCAAAACTCTAAATCCTAAACCCTAAACCCTAAACCATAAATATAAACCCTAAACCTAAATCCTAAACTCTTAAACTTAAAAACTAAACCCTACATCTTAACCCCTAAACCCTAAACCTACAACTCGAAACCCTAAACCCTAAAACCTAAACCCTAAACTATAAAAAAACAACCCTAAACCCTAGACCCTAAACCCTCAACCATAAACCCTAAACTCTAAACTCTAAACCCTAAACCCTACACCCTAAATCCTAAATCCTAAACCCTAACCTTAGATCCTAAACCCTAAACACTAAACCCAACACTCTAAAACATGAACCCTAAACCCTAAATTCTTAACCATAAACCTTGCACCCTAAATCACAAACAATAAACCCTAAGCCACAAACCATAACCCTAAATCCTAAGCCTAAACCTCAAACCCTTGACCTTAAACCCTAATCCTAAAAACTAGAACCTTACCCTAAACCCTAAACCATAAGCCGAAACCGTAAACCATAAAACCTAAACCCTAAAACTAAAAACTAGAACCTTACCATAAACCCTAAACCCTAAACCTAAGCACTAAACCCTACACCCTACACCCCAAATTCTAAACCCATAACCTAAACCCTAAACCCTAAACTCTAAACCCAAAACTAAACCCTAAACTATAAACCCTAAACCCTAAACTCTAATACTAAACCAAAACTTAAACCCTAAACCCTAAATCAAAACTCCAAACCCTAAACCCTAAACACTAAACCCAAAACCCTAAACCATAAATCTTAAATATTACGCCCTAAACCCAAACACCTAAACCCTAAACCCTAAATCCAAAAATCAAAACCCTAAACCAAAAACCCAAAACCCTAAACCCTAAATCTTAAACCCTAAACCTTAAACCATTAACCCTAACCCTCAATCCTAAACCCAAAACCTAAACCCTAAATCCTAAACCATAAATCCCAAACCCTAAATCCTAAACCCTAAACAGTAAACCCTAAACCCTTAAACATAAACCCTAAACTCTAAACTCTACACCCTAAAACCCTAAACCCTAAATCCTAAACCGAAAACCCTAAAACCTAAACTTTAAACCCTAAACCCTTGACCATAAACTCTAAACCTAAATCCTAAACTCTAAAACCTAAACCCTAAATCTTAACCCCTAAATCGGAAACCCTTAACCATAAATTCTAAACTCTAAACTCTAAACTCTAACCACTAAACCCTAAACCCTAAACCCTAAAACCTAACCCTAAACCATAAATCCAAGCTCTAAACCCTAAACCCCAAACACTAAATCCTAAACTCAAAATCCTAAACCCTAAACCCTAAACCCTAAATACTAAACCTTAAATCGTAAATCATAAACCCTAAACCCGAAACTCTAAACTCTATACCCTAACCCTAAACCCTAAACCCTAAATCTTAAATCTCGACTCTTAAATGCAAACTCTAAACCCTAAACCCTAAACCCTAAATCCTAAACTCTAAATCCTAAACCCTAAAACCTAATCCCTAAATCCTAAACCCTAAATCATAAATCCTAAACTCAAAACCCTAAAACAAAATTCAAAACACTAAACCCTAAACCTAAATCCCAAACTCTAAACCCTAAACCCTAAATCTTAACCACTAAACCGTAAAACCTAAACCCTAAACCTAAAACCCTTGACCATAAATTCTAAATTCTAAACTATAAACCCTAAACCCTAAACCCTAACACTAAACCCTAAACACTAAACCCAAAACCCTAAAAGCTAAACCATAAACCCTAAACCATTAACGATAAACCGTAAACTTTAAACCCTAAATCATAAACTCTAAATATTAAACCCTAAACAATAAACCCTAACCTTAAACCTCAACTCTTAAATGCAAACTCAAAATCCTAAACCCTAAACCCTAAATTCTAAACTATAAATCCTAAACCCTAAACCCTAATCCCTAAATCCTAAACCTTAAACCCTAAACCCTAAACTCAAACCCTTAAACCAAAATTATAAACCCTAAACACTAAACCTAAATCCTAAACTCTAGACCCTAAACCCTAAACCCTAAACACTAAACCCTAAACCCTTAAACCTAAACACTAAACTTTAAACATACAACTCGAAACCCTACACCCAAAACCTTAAACCTTACCCTAAAACCTAAAACCTAATCCTTCAACCCTAAACCATTAACCATAAACCCTAAACTATAAACTCTAACACCTAAACCCTAAACTCTAAACTCTAAATCCTAAACCCTAAACCCTAAACCCTTAACCCTAAAATCTAAATCGTAATCCCTAAAACCTAAACCTTAAATCCTAAACCTTAAACCCTAAACCCTAAACCTAAATCGTAAACCCTAAACTCTAAACACTAATTCCATAAACCCAACACTAGAACCTAACCCTAAACCCTAACCCCTTAACCTAAACCCTAAACCCTAACCTAAAACCCTAAACCATAAATATTAAACCGTAAATCGTAAACCCTAACCCTAAACCCTAAATCCTAAACACTAAATCCTAAACCCTAAATCCTAAACCCTAAACCATACACCTTAAATCCTAAACCCTAAACCCCAAACCTAAATCCTATACACTAAACCCTAAATACTAAACGTCAACCCCAAACCCTAAATCCAAAATTTAAACCCTAAAACCTAAACCCTAAATCATAACCACTAAAAACTAAAAACTAAACCCTAAATCAGAAACCCTTAACCATAAATTCTAAACTCTGAATTCTAAACTCTAAACCCTAAACCCTAAACCTAAAACCCTAAACCCAAAACCCTAAAACCTAACCCTAAACCATAAATCCAAGCTCTAAACCCTAAATCCTAAACTTAAAACCCTAAACCTTAAACCCTAAATCCTAAACCCTAAACTTTAAATCATAAACCCTAAACCTTAAACTCTAAACTCTATACCCTAACCCTAAACCCTAAATCCTAAATCCTAAACATCAACTCTTAAATGCAAACTCTAAACCCTAAACCCTAAATCCTAAACTCTAAATCCTAAACCCTAAACCATAAATCCTAAATTCAAAACCCTAAACCAAAATTCAAATCCCTAAACCCTAAACCTAAATCCTAAATTCTAAACCCTAAACCCTAAATCTTAACCCTTAAACCCTTAAACCTAAACCTTAAACCTAAAACCCTTGTCCATAAATTCTAATCTCTAAACTCTAAACCCTAAACCCTAAACCCTAAACCATTAACCATAAGCCCTAAACTTTAAACCCTCAACCCTAAACCCTAAATCATAAACTCTAAATATTAAGCCCTAAACGCTAAACAATAAACCCTAACCCTAAACCTCAACTCTTAAATGCAAACTCGAAACCCTAAAAGCCTAAACCCTAAACCCTAAATTCTAAACTATAAATCCTAAACCCTAAACCCTAATCCCTAAATCCTAAACCTTAAACCCTAAACCCTAAACTCAAACCCTTAAACCAAAATTATAAACCCTAAACACTAAACCTAAATCCTAAACTCTAGACCCTAAACCCTAAACCCTAAATCTTAACCCCTAAACCCTAAACACTAAACCATAAACCCTTAAACCTAAACACTAAACTCTAAACATACAACTAGAAACCCTAAACCCAAAACCTTAGACCTAACCATAAACCCTTAACCATAAACCCTAAACTCTAAACTCTAACCCCTAAACCCTAAAGTCTAAACTCTAAACCCTAAACCATAAACCCTAAACTCTAAATCGTAATCCCTAAAATCTAAACCTTAAACCCTAATCCGCAAACCCTAAACCTAAACCGTAAACCCTAAACTCTAAACCCGAATTCCCTAAACCCTAAACCCTACATTAGAACCTAATCCTAAACCCTAAGACCTTAACCTAAACCTAAACCCTAAATCATAAACCATAAATATTAAACCGTAAATCGTAAACCCTAACCCCTAACCCTAAACCCTAATTCCTAAACACTAAATCCTAAACCCTAAAGCATAAACACTAAGCCATACACTTTAAACCCTAAACCCCAAACCTAAATTCTAACACTAAACCCTAAATACTAAACCTCAACCCCAAACCCTAAATCCAAACTTTAAATCCTAAAACCTAAACCATAAATCTTAACCCCTACAACCTAAAAACTAAACCCTAAACCGGAAACCCTTAACCATAAATTCTAAACTCTAAACTCTAAACTCTAAACCCTAAACCCTAAATTGGAAACCCTTAACCATAAATTCTAAACTCTAAACTCTAAACTCTAAACCCTAAACCCTAAACCCTAAACCCTAAACCCTAAACCCTAAAACCTAACCCTAAACCCTCAATACAAGTTCTAAACCCTAAACCCCAAACACTAATTCCTAAATTTAAAACCCTAAACCCTAACCACTAAATCCTAACCCTAAATACTAATCCCTAAACCTTAAATCATAAACCCTAAATCCTAAACTCTAAACTCTATACCCTAACCCTAAACCCTAAATCCTAAACCTCAACTTTTAAATGCAAACTCTAAACCCTAAATCCTAAACTCAAAATCCTAAACCCTAAACCCTAATCCCTAAATCCTAAACCATAAACCATAAACCCTAAACCAAAATTCAAAACCCTAAACCCTAAACCTAAATCCTAAACTCTAAACCCTAAACCCTAAATCTTAACCCCTAAACCCTAAAACCTAAATCCTCAACCTAAAAACCTTGACCATTAATTCTAAACTCTAAACTCTAAACCCTAAACCCTAACACTAAACCCTAAACCCTAAACCCAAAACCCTAAAAGCTAAACCATAAACCCTAAACCATTAACCATAAACCCTAAACTTTAAACCCTAAACCCTAAACCATTAATCATAAACTCTAAATATTAAATCCTAAACCTTAAACAATAAACCCTAACCTTAAACCTAAACTGTCTAATGCAAACTCAAAACCCTAAACCCTAAACCCTAAATTCTAAACTATAAATCCTAAACCCTAAACCCTAATCCCTAAATCCTAAACCTTAAACTCTAAACCCTAAACCCTAAATCCTAAACTCAAAACCCTAAACCAAAATTCTAAACCCTAAACCCTAAACCTAAATCCTAACCTCTAAACCCTAAACCCTAAACCCTAAACCCTAAATCCTAACCCCTAATCCCTAAATATTAAACCCTAAACCCTTAAACCTAAACACTAAACTCTGAACATACAACTCGAAACCCTAAACCCAAAACTTTAAACCTAACCCTAAACCCTAAAACCTAAACCTTCAACCCTAAACCCTTAACCATAAACCCTAAACTCTAAACTCTAACCCCTAAACCTTAAACTCTAAACTCTAAACCCTAAACCCTAAACCCTAAACTCTAAATCATAATCCCTAAGACCTAAACCTTAAACCCTAAACCGTAAACCCAAAACCTAAACCGTAAACCCTAAACTCTAAACCCTACACTAGAACCTAACCCTAACCCTAAACCCTAAACCCTTAACCTAAACCCTATACCTAAATCGAAAGCCTAAACCATACACCATAAATATTAAATCGTAAACCGTAAACCCTAACGCTAAGCCCTAAATCCTAAACACTATATCCTAATCCCTAAACCATACAGCTTAAACCCTAAACCCTAAACCCCAAGCCTAAATCCTATACAGTAAACCCTAAATACTAAACCTCAACCCCAAACCCTAAATCCAAACTTTAAACCCTAAAACCTAAACCCTAAATCTTAACCCCTAAAACCTAAAAACTAAACCCTAAACCGGAAACCCTTAACCATAAATTCTAAATTCTAAACTCTAAACTCTAAACTCTAAACCCTAAACCCTAAACCCTAAACCCTAAACCCTTGATAACAACAAGGTTAAGGAGATTACAATTAGAGAATTGAATATTAGAATGCGGAAGCACAAAAGAAAAAAAAACAAAAAAAACTAATTAAAGATATGGAAAATTCGAAGGAAAGATCCAAGAATTTCCAAGGATTAGATGTTCTAAGGCCTTGAAAAGATCCAAGTAACAACGTATAGATTTATGGAAGAAATCTAACGCCTTTACTTGAGAAAACGAATCAAAACGATAGATTCGGATCTTGACCGCTTTTATGAGTAACTAAAGACAATAATTAGTATGTAGAAACTAATCACCTTCTAAAGAATACCAAAAAGAAACCAAAGATATCACAAGAAGAAGTTACTTTATACCTTAAACTATGAAACTAGTAAAGGTTTAAAGATAAATTCTCAAAGAACAAGTCACAAAGGTTCAAAGAACTCTCTCAAATATTATTAATATCAATCTAAATTGTCTTTAATGAATGAAAAGGACTCCTATATATAGGAGAAGGGGAAAAACGTCCAAGACCCCTTATAAGAAGCAAAAAGGTCAGCCA
>JAJOOS010006398.1:0-28165 GCA_029582725.1 Solanum chiquidenum
TTCAAAACTAAAATGTATTTATGTCACGACCCAGACCGTCGTGATTGACACCCACACTAACTCTCCGGTGGGAGAACCATTACTACAACCCAAACAAATAAATTTTATGAAAATTAAGGCATTTAAAGATACGGAAGCAGGTTTAAATGCAGAAATTATATAGAGTTCTCATAAACTCCAAAGGTTTAAACAAATAACTTAACAAAACTATTGCGGAAGAACAACCACTAGAACCTTAAAGTCATTGTACCAAAACTCTACTAACGACAAGTCTAAGAACAAGGGGTACAACCCCGAAACTAAACAACACCTTAAACAAATAGTCTGAGTTCGAAAAGAGTGGACTTAAACAAGAAAGATCCATGACAGCCCGAAAGAACTGGCTCACCCTTGAATCTGGTCACGCTCAATAGTCACCTAGTTGAGGTCTATCAATAGCCGCCTGAAGATTCCATGTACTCAACAAAGAACAAGCAAGTGCAATATCAGTACACAACCACAGTGTACTGGTAGGATCACACGGCTATCCCAATAAGTGAAACACATGCAAGTAACCACAACATTATAAAACAGGCATATACCGAACATATACAATAATAGTCCACTATTACGAATAACGAACAACTTCAAATTTCTCAAGATACACAATTATGACAAGTCATTGCAACATACCATTTTCCAATATCAATCATCATTACATATGAACGAAATCATCACAAGTAGAAACACAATACATTTCAATGGTCCTTTCATGGAACCCACACCCAAACTGTTAGCGTACCGGTACATGTTACCGATCCAATATTTATACTGGAACGTGACAACCAATCCCATGTTTATGTCGGAACGTGGAAACCAATCCAATGTTTATGCCGGAACGTGACAACCGATCCAATGTTTATGTCGGAACGTGGCAACCGATCCAATCAACAAACCACAATCACAATCACAATGTATATTCTCACAATCATACAAGAAGAGGTGATTCATGGCATACAATTATTCAATTATCCTCATTTACGATTAGGGTGATCAATAATGCAACATTTGCATACATACATGCATTATAATGTGCAATTACAAACACATATCACACCAACATGAAATCACAACCATCGCCTACATCAAATCCAAGCTTGAATCCCCTAAGGCACTTGAATCTTTCCTTTTCGGATATTTTCCGCTTGTTCTAGGTCTACAAATAATAATTTATACGCAATGATCAACAATCAAAGGTCTAATTATCCAAATTAAAACAAAACCAATAACCCTAGACCAAACCCTTGATCCCCATACCCAGATTAGGGCTTTTTCCACCATAAATTCCAGATCAAAACCCTCCCCATCGATAATTACTCATGAATTTACATTTTACGGATCGAAACATGGATTTGGGGAGTAAAATACTTACCTTTAGCCTCAAGAATGGTGAAAAACATTCAAGAACTCTCTTGGAGTCGTCTCCTAGCTCTCAAAGTTGAAAAGTGCAGAATAAAATATTTTTGGAGTTTTATTTCCGACTTAAGTCTCGTCTGTCCCGCCACAGCGAAACCCAACCCGCCTTGGTGGCAGAAATCTCGCCCCAGCGACTTGCACGGAACCAGTGAGCTATTTTAATAATTCCAAGACCCCCATTTCACAACACAACTTTGATCAACGACGCTCAGAAAATATTGTTCATGCTAAGATCGATTCTGGGAGTTCTACTCACCCGAATTCAATTCCGTAAAGTCGTACGGAATCCTTAACGTCTTAAATATCCAGTCATGTAATCAACTTCATTAATAGATCTCTCATTTGTTATCAGATTTCCCTAGACCTCATTGACTCCAATTTCGTCCAAATCTGGACTAGGCTAGGAATCTCAAGTTACTACAAAAAAATTTTTGACCCCAATTCTTTCTCCATTGGCTTTACCCTAACGACGAAATTAGGTCATTACAATAGATACCAATTTACCGATCACTCGTCCTCGAGTGACCAACTAGGAAAGGCTGGCTAAAGTAATGGTAGAGTAGTATTTGAATCGTCGAATTACTGGGGATACTTGTCTCGCATGCCCTTCTCACCGAATCTTATTACCCCCTAAGGGTTTCACATCTCCAACCTCAAACCAACCAATTGAATACCTACACATCCTCTCTTACAATGCCTCAATGAATTCATCTCAACACTCTAGTGATAAATATTGTTGTATGTAAACTTAACTAACAACAAAATGATTTCCAACAACCACCAAAGTTGATTGTACACACCTCTGCCACTTGTTATCAATGATCTTGACACAATTATCAAGTCTAATCCTTTCTTACATAAGCATGATGTCATTCAAAATCAATACTCGCTACAATTAGAAGTGAACTTGAACAAACCAACACACACTCATAATATCCAAACAATCACAGTTATTAACAACATCTCCATCCCACAACATAAATTCCCATGAGCTTAAGTTATAACAAATTTGATCTTTAGAAATCAGATATTCATCGAGGGATATGTCCAAGCATACAACCCCTCCAACAACACTATCGAAATGCTAGATTTAGTAATTGTAGATTACCTCTTAAGAACAGTAGAATTGGAACCCACAATCCCCACATTCAACCACAGATAATCGATACATGACCTCGACGACTAGAGAAATATTTAAGATTGTCGGACAACCACAAATACGCATGGTAGCTCTTCTATAAATTCTCATAAGCAAGGTGGTACATGTAGAACCACTAAAATACTTTAACAACTCCAAGACAACACCAATTATGTCATTCGAAATAACCAAATCTTCTCAATCTTCCAACTCAACCAAGAGAACATCGCAGGATTTGGTATCCCTGATCCGCCCACAAAAGTGAAAACACACTAGAGCATAGCTAGTGAATCATACTCACAATACTAACAACCATCATAAACACTCCGACCATTAACCTTATTATAAACCAACACTTTTAAAAGTTAAACTTTTCTTAGGTACTTAACAATCAATAGTAGTAAACTTACGACTCAACCCAGGTGTAAGTCCCTTCAATTGCTCAATACCGGATACAATTGATAATTTCTCACGTTGCCAATTCATACCTTGACAAAATACATCACCAGTAGACTCAAAATGAAAAATCTGAATTGTAACTTTCACCATATAACACAATCTCTTTCTCTATCAACATTAGATTGTACCTTGAAATTTTTTTTATGAATTAATGGATCTCCGCTTATCATCGATCACATCTCCATCGATCTTACAGTATCTTTCACCAACAATTCAATCGTACTCATTACTAAACTCAAAAACAAAACAAAGCACTTATCATCACGCTCAAGCTAATGTCTGCACAATCCTTTCTCAAGTCCTTTTTCAATAGTTTTTAACCCATCTGATGTACCCATGACACTATTACCATAGCCACAACAAAACAATGAAATCACGCGTCTCTGAACCCAATTATCTACCACTCTGAAGATACCTCTTCAGCCTTAAGAATCCAATAAAATATTATTTCCCTCGCCTCTCTCTAAAAGTTGTACTACCTTCTACTATATTTTCCTTCATTATAACTCTAGCTCTTTAACATTATATTCAAGTGGTGTCCTTCCATCTCTTATAATTTTCCATACAACCACGTCACTCACCAAATATTAGAAAACCACAACCTTATATACTCGCAAGTCGTAATTACTATACAAATTTCGCTCAACCACCAATCTCATTATATATTTGCATCCGGTCACAATCCATCACGAACTCTTATTATCATTACGCTCAGTCAGCCTTGACTATCACTAAGAAGTCAACTTTTCATCAACATGACACCTCAAACTCAGGTAAACTCATCAAATTCAAAGGATTAACCCAATTTATACGCACTTTCTTACTAAAATGCTTTAATTTCCTTCACCCAAGTATACTCATTGGGACCTTCCCTATCCATAAACTTGTCATTCCAGTATCAATCCACTAATTTATGGCTTAAGATAAAATCATCAGTCCTCATACTATCCTCCTTCTTCTTAACAGACAAGACAGGAGCACCCCACGAGGAAACATTAGGATGGATGAAACCTTTATCAAGAAGCCCTTGGATTGGAGCTTTAAGCTCTCTCAATTCTGACACCACAAGAATAGACTCAATAGAGGGAGACTCAACCTCAACATCCCCAACATGAGCCAATTACGCCAAACAATCCTGCCCCACCAGTTTTCCTAGCCCGAATGGAGTATATGATCTTAGCTAGCTTAGACGTGTACACCCCTTTCCACTCTAATATTTCCCTCTGGGGATCTCTAGAGTTACCGACTTAGCATTACCATTAAGCACAGTATAATAAGGGAGTGACCAAGTCATGCCTAAGATTATATCAAATCAATCATATCTAGCATAACCAAATCAACCCAAGTCTGAAAGTTCCTAAACACAACAGGACAAACACGATACACATGGGTGACTATGATTGACTCTTCAACTGGGGTAGAAACATGGATGGGGGCATCAAGTATATCACAAACCACATCAAATCTCAAGGTGATTGAACTAACACGTACGAATAAGTAGAAGGCATATCACACAAAATAATAGTCATCCGGGCATAGACAAGAGTAGCACCAGTGACCACTGTATTACACCTCAAACTCGGTTTTGCCTGGAAAAGCATATAACTGAACCCTGTTCATCTTGACGGTCAACCTCCTCGCCTGGCTGCACTACTCCTCTACCTGCACTTTCATTTCCCCGGCCTCACTAATTTCCTCCTCCTATGCCCAGGTTCTCCACAATTTAACATATTTTACAACTTATAATTGATTGCTGAACAATAAATTAGATCACGGGGGTTAGTTCGGGTACTATTTCGGGTCCATAATTGTGACTAGGGGAAAACAAATGAGATCTCAACCCTGTCTCGCTCTGGCGGGAGAAATTCCGCATTGGCAGTTTCACCGTGGCGAGGAAAATCCCGCCCCAGCTGTCTCAACGGAAACAGAACCCTTGCCAAATATTTCTGAGTTTCCTCTATTTTCTATATTTCCATTAGATTTCCCGGCTATAACTAGGCATTTAAGAAAATCCCATTAGCTAGGACAATCATTGCCTAACCCCGGTCAACCTAACGAAGTACGCACTTTAGAATCCTTTTACATTACTTCAACACTACAACATCCTCGTCCCCAGGATATACCCAGACTCTCACACAATTATCAGTTGATTGCAACGCTCGTCCAGATTTCTCAAGAACTACATAGTAATTTATCTAGACCCTTGCACCTAATCTCGTGATGACTTTATTTTCACAACAAGTTTCACGACACTCCAGCAGTTACAACTTGTAGACAAGTCCAAATTCTTTAATTAGTTCGTTCCATAGACGACCACTACTAATCATCTATGCATTATACGGCTCCTAAGGTCAAATACCAATTGGAACCTTCTTAGTTCCAATTAACTTGCTTGTGTCTCTTCAGTCGGGACTACGACGTCTAGTTCACTTGGTTGAGATACCAATTGGACTCAACTAATACCACAAGTGACAATAGTAGCTAGCGAGCCCCACAAAACTGCTAATTTCAATCATAGAATTTGGTCGAACCCAATTCTTAACCGCCTCAATCTTTAACAGATGGTAACCCGACCTTAAATCAATCTTAGAGAAAACCTATGCACCTTACAATTGGTCAAAAAAGTCATCTAACTGAGGCAATGGAAACTTGTTCTGAATAGTGACCCTATTCAACTGTCGGTAGTCTATACATATCCTCTCTTGCAAGTGATGGTGTTACCACTTTTGTTGCTCTAGTTCATACCATAGAGTGAAGGAGGAAAGATACCAATTTGTATCACCCAGATATCAGTTGGATTCAAGCCATAGCACGAATGAGTAGAAAGAGGTGAGTTTTTCCCTAAAGACATATAGCCTCTCGAAGAAAAGTACGAACGTCATCGTACCATTTCGCAAGACTCAACTAGAGTCATTTTGGTACAATGAGATCAACAAACCTAGGGCTCTGATACCAACTTTGTCACGATCCAGACTGTCGTGATTGACACCCACACTAACCATCCGGTGGGAGAATCATTACTACAACTCAAACAAACAAATTTTATGAAAACTAAGGCATTTAAAGAAATGGAAGCATGTTTAAATGCATAAATTATATAGAGTTCCCATAAACTCCAAAGGTTTAAACAAATAACTTAACAAAACTAATGCGGAAGAACAACCACTAGAACCTTAAAGTCATTGTACCAAAACTCTACTAACGACAAGTCTAAGTGCAAGGGGTACAACCCCGAAACTAAACAACACCTTAAACAAATAGTCTGAGTCCGAAAATAGTGGACTTAAACAAGAAAGATCCATGGCAGCCCGAAAGAACTGGTTCACCCTTGAATCCGGTCACGCTCAATAGTCACCTAGCTGAGGTCTATCAATAGCCGCCTGAAGATGCCCTGTACTCAACAAAGAACAAGCAAGTGCAGTATCAGTACACAACCACAGTGTACTGGTAGGATCACACGGCTATCCCAATAAGTGAAACACAGGCAAGTAACCACAACATTATAAAACAGACATATACCGAACATAAACAATAATAGTCCACTATTACGAATAACGAACAACTTCAAATTTCTCAAGATACACAATTATGACAAGTCATTGCAACATACCATTTTCCAATATCAATCATCATTAGATATGAACGAAATCATCACAAGTAGATACACTACACATTTCAATGGTCCTCTCACAGAACCCAATTCAATGGTCCTCTCATGGAACTCACACCCAAACTGTTAGCGTACCGGTACGTGATACCCAATCCAATATTTATGCCGAAACATGGCAATCGATCTCATGTTTATGCCAGAACGTGGCAACCGATCCAATGGTTATGCCAGAACGTGGCAACCGATCCAATGTTTATGCCGGAACGTGGCAACCGATACAATATTTATGCCGAAACGTGGCAACCGATCCAATCAACAAACCACAATCATAATCACAACGTATATTCTCACAATCATACAAGAAGAGCTGATTCATGTCATACAATTATTCAATTATCCTCATTTACTATTAGGGTGATCAATAATGCAACATTTGCATACATACATGCATTATAATGAGCAATTACAAACACATATCACACCAACATGAAATCACAACCATCACCTACCTCGAATACAAGCTTGAATCCCCTAAGACACTTGAATCTTCCTTTTTCGGATTCTTTCCGCTTGTTCTAGGTCTACAAACAACAATTTATACGCAATGATCAACAACCAAAGGTTTAATTATCCGGATTATAACAAACCCAATAATCCTAGACCAAACCTTTGATCCCCATACCCAGATTAGGGCTTTTTCCACCATAAATTCCAGATCAAAACCCTCCCCTATCGATAATTGCTCATGAATTTACATTCTACGGATCAAAACATGGATTTGGGGAGTAAAATCCTTACCTTTAGCCTCGAGAATGGTGAAAAACGTTCAAGAAATCTCCTAGGGTCGTCTCCTAGATCTCAGAAAATATTGTTCACACTAAGATCGATTTTGGGAGTTCTACTCACCCAAATTCAATTCTGTAAAGTCGTACGGGATCCTTAACGTCTTAACTATCCAATCATGTAATCAACTTCATTAATAGATCTCTCATTTGTTACCAGATATCCCTAGACCTCATTGACTCCGATTTCGTCCAAATTTGGACTAGGTTAGGAATCTCAAGTTACTACGAAAAGTTTTCTGACCCCAATTCTTTCCCCATTGGCTTTTTCCTAACAACGGAATCATGTCGTTACAGTTTAAGGGAAAACTTAACCCGCCCGATAGTGGGGTTTTCACCTACAACGAACAGTAGTGTGGAAAACATTTTCACAGTCTCTTCCTTATCACTGAGCCATAAATCAATTTTGTTAAGGGGGTTCACAAGTTAATATACATATATATTTATTTAATTTTTTAATAAAAATATAAAATCTACAAAAAAAACTACTGAGTTAATCCGAACCCATGAGCCCCACTTAGCTTCGCTCATCCCATGCCTCATTTTCATCCTTAATCAAACATGTTGCATCTCAGGTTGAAGTATCGGTATGGTAAGCAGAAAATGTGTCAAAATAACTATATAACAAAGGAAAATAAATATTTTTTTTAAAAATAAAATAGAATCCATAAAGGGAGAAAACGTGTTTAGTTATATTCCCATTAATCTTTTCACGTCAAACCCGTGAAGTTTCGTGTTATGACTTACTATAACTTTCCTTTTGCTTCTATTTTTTTTCTTCTTCTATTGACTAGTACTAGTATTTCAATTAATTTATTTCCTAATAAAATTCTTAAAAAATAATAAAAAGAAATATAGAAACAAATTAACAAATAACAACTAATTTGTTAAATAAACTTTACCATGGTTGTCAATTTAATTTCTATAACAATCTGATGTGATTATCTTTTACTTGAAGAAAAATTTGTAGTCGTTATTCTTCGAGTGCGTAATGAAAAAATCGCTCATGTACAAATTACAATAGCTCACAAATTATATTAAATATGTAAATCGTACCAAATAATTCTAATATGATAAACTTGATTGAAAAGATGTCGACTTAGAAATCAATATCTGACCTCTCCTGTGGTAAGGGGATATCATACAATGCTGCACCGACAATAATGTCTGATGTGAATCAATATTATCAATGTGTCTACATTGATTAATAATGTCCAAAATTGAATTCAAAATTTTAAATTACCTTCTATTTTTTTTCTTATTAAGTACTTTAATATCCTACCTTTTTTTATTATTATTCTTTTGGTGATTAGCATAGCCTATACCCACAAATTACCTTACTAAAAAAATAATTGAGTTTGAAGAATGACAGTGTAATTTTAGGTCCTCTAGCACATTTTATATATTAAAAAAAAAAAAAAAACTTCACAGTTATTTTGCAAGAACAGAAAAAGAAGAAGTAAGTTTATAATATTTGGAAAGTCAGTGATTCTTTTTAGCTTTGATTATTTTTTTAGTCAACTTTTTATTTATAAAATTTCACAAATTTTATGATTTATTTATAGTATTTCCTCAAATTCAAAAGAATAACGAGGTTCAGGGTACCATCTTTAATGCATTTTTTTTAATTAATTCTATCGGTGTCGTTTCTTTTTTCTTCACGAACTGGAGCTTACTGTATATGTTAAAAAACAATTTAAAGTACAATATATAAATAAAAATATTACTGTATTAATGTCAATGAAAAAAGTCATAACCGAAGAAAATTATTTGACCAAAATAACAATAACAGTACAATTTTTGAACTAGTGGATTATAATTTTCCCATGTACTTTTTAAAATTGTAATTTTATTATTAAAAATTCAGAAAGGGTCAAAAAATGAACAATGCAAAATTCAACACAAAATATATTAATTAATAGTTTGTTCTAAAAATACCTCTATGATTAATAAATTTGATCCAAAATACCCCTACCGCAAACAAATTGGTCCAAAATTGCCCTATTAATGAATAAAAATGTCCTTTTGCGATTTGAAGTAAAATAAACATTTGCTAGTTAAAAAAATATATTAGGAATATAATGTGTTTTAAAAAATAAAATATTTACTTGAAAAAAAAATATATTTTTTACCAAATTATTAAAATGATATTTTTAAATCAAATAATTACTGAGAATATTTTTATTAATTTCACATAATTAAAGAGCTTTTTTTTACATGGTACATATTAAATTCATTATTCTTTTTTTTTTCTCACGAAAATTCATTGGTCTTCGTATTCTAACATTTGTCAGTTTCTTTTGGAAGATAGAAAACGCGTAATATTTTAAAAAAAAATAGAAGTTACGAAAGTTAAGAAGGCAATAAAATAAATAAATTGTAAAAAATCCTATTCTTTAGGCTTATTCACAAACTGACAAAACAAATCTTTGAATTCCCTCTAAAAATTAATTCTCCTCTAATTAAATTTTAATTTTCAAAAATAAAACTGACCATTTCTTTTTCCCTTCCGTTTCTGCTATCCATCATCCTAAAATACTGATGAAAAAAAAACTCCTTCAAAATCTCCAAATTAGGAATGGAATTCAATTTTTTTAAATTTTTTCACAAACAAACAAAATAGCTTTTCTGACCCGATAGTTTTGTCACAAAATCTGTATGTTATAAAATTTCTTCTCTTTTAATGCTTCCTCACAAGAATAGAAAGAGAAAGAGAAAAAGAAAATAATTAAACCTTTTATTTATAACCCTTCCTTTACTTCCTGCAACTTTTCAGTTTCCATAAAAATTTGAATACTTATTATTATAAATACACAACACAAGAAAAGAAAACAAGTTATAGGTTTGGCCTACAAATGTTAGCAGAATAGTATCTACCATCTTGTGTTTGGAGAACAAATCAACTTGTTGTTTGTGAAACCAAAATTTTGCCGTGTTTTGGTTCATCTATTGCCTGATTTTGTTTGTTATTGATGCTTGTGGGTTTACAAATATGGCCATTCAAGCGCATTTGTTTTCGGAGAATCTCGGGTTTTCGTTAAGGAGTTTGCAGGATTTAATGGATGATAATGCTTGTGGGTTCAATCAATTTTGTTTTAATGCTCAACCGGAGCAGCAGCAGCAGCAACCGTATTTGTTACAAATCCAACAGCAGCAGTTTCAAATTTTGAATCAGAAAAATAACATTCAGAATTTGATGAATTCTACTATGTTTCCTCATAGTCTGGCTTCTCAATTTGAGAAACAGAGAGTCGAGGTTGATCAGTTCATAAGTTTACAGGTAACGCTTACTCCTTCTGTCTCAATTTATGAAATTTACGCGATTTTAATGAGATGATTTGTAGTTGCATACTAACAATTAATTGATTAACAGAACGAGAGATTGAGATTGGCTCTGCAAGAACAGAGGAAGCAACAAGTGGCATTAATTTTGAGAAATTACGAATCAAAGACTCATTTATTACTGAAACAAAAAGACGAAGAAATTGCAAAAGCAGCAAACAGGTCGAAAGAGTTGGAAGATTTTTTGAAAAGGATAGAAATGGAGAATCAAACATGGCAGAGAATTGCAAATGAGAACGAAGCCATTGTTGTTTCTTTAAACAACACAATTGAACAACTAAGAGAAACTGCCTGTTTTCAATCAACCAATGTAGGTGATGCAGAGTCTTGCTGTGATGTACAACCAATTGAGGGCAAAGTACAATCATCGCAACAAGAACAAACGATAAAGATGATGTGCAGAAGGTGTAATTCTTGTAAGTCATGCATGGTTTTTTTGCCTTGTAGACATCTTTCTTCATGCAAAGATTGTGAAACTTGTCTCCATTCATGTCCTCTTTGTAACATGGTCAAAAAAGCAACTATAGAGGCTTTGATTTGATCTTCTTGCAAAATGACAAGTGTTCCAAGGTTTTTTTCCCCTAATGTTCGGTTCTGGCTTTTGATTAATTTGAATTTGCATCGCAAAAAGGATCATTTTTCAGAAAAATCAATTCCTTATTCAATCTTCGGAAGGATACTTCTATTTAAGTTTTAGAGAACATAGTTCCAATGGAATACTTCCGTTCGCTAGAATCGGGGTCTTTTTATAGAAACCTCGGGGCCTCCTACGGCCAAAAAGATGTTTATATAGTGCAAGAACGCTCACATTTTGTTCTAAGGGAAGAGTTTGTTATCAGATAATTTTTCATTTTCAATTTCGAATTCTAAATCTTTCATTTAGAATAAAAGGATCTTATCTATTCTACCAGAACCTTCACCACCGTTCATATAATATAGAAGCACTCACATTTTGATTAAGTTTTTCGTTATCAGAAATTTTTCATTCAAAACTTTTAATTTAGAATGAACATTGAGTTGTGGGATTAGTTTGGTAGACTAGTCATTCTAAATTCATAAATTACATTGTTAATCTTGTATTTAACTCTTTTTATTTTATGAAGGGGACCCATTGATCTCATTTTGGACTTTGTTAATTTTGTGTACTCTCTGAGGGGAACCCCTGAATCATATTTAATTAAACAGAGTTATTATTATTATTAATAGTACAGTGACAGGACACAGAGCATCTCTTTTATTTATAGTATTATTTATTTCTTGGAAAACATTACTTTTACCTTTTTGGGGTTTTCAAATCATCCACTTTAGGATTGATTTGATTATTCATATCTGATTTTAGCAGTCGTTTATGGTGTTTGTTGAAATGTGACTGTGAGTGCATGTCAGAAATTAGTAGGTAGGGTTGGGGGAGGGGGGATGGTACACTGGTACTAGTTTTTCTGTCAGATAATTTTATTTTTTTGTAGTTGATTTCCTCTTCCAAGGAAACTACCTTTTTTGTTTGTTTTGGGATGGAGAATTTAATATAGAATAATTTATAGTATAGTCAAACTTCTCTTCTCCATAATAGCATTGCTGTTGTATACGTTAACAATTTGATTTTTTTATATTTTATTTTGTTATATATTATTGTAGTATAAAAACAATAGTTATATTTATTATCGCATTAAAAGTATTGAAAACACTTTTATATATTGCGTGAATTGTTAGTTTTGTTCCTGGACTATTTTCAACTTTAAAACACTCTTCTACTTGACTAATTAAACTTAAGTATATCTCCGATCTGCGACATGATATAACAATTGGTTTCAAATTCTTGTAAGAGTGTGGAACTCTTAATAAAAAGTCAAGATAAGTGTTGAAAACACCACTAAACTTGATGAGAATTTAGGGATGTATTTCACTAATATGACAAGATATGAGATATATTTAAGTTTAATTAGTTAAATAGAGGGGTATTTTAAGGCGGCCATCAAAAGCTATTTATGTAACTTATATAAACAAAAAATAGGGTTGTGTGTGTCTCACAAATACAATACTCAATTAGTTTGTGTGTGTCTCAGGCTCTTTAGCTGACTGTGGCCGTAGACCTACGGATGTACCAAAATATCTCTGGCTGTTGAACTAAAAATGGGGCTAATAGTTCGGTTCTTATTTGTTGTGCGTTCAAAATTGAATTATAATTGATAAGTTAATTACAAAATTGATTTATTAGTATTGGATTATCTGATTATCAGTTGGTCAACAAATTAAGACTTTATAATTGATGATTTATCACGGTGAGAGCGGATTACTCAATTTCCTTATTGAGTAAATCGTTAAGCCGTTAAGAATTATCGTAGTTACATTTTTACCGTAAGTATATTTATTAAGGAAATACTTATTATGTGTTTGCACCCTCAAAAACTTTTATATGTGTTTCATTGTGATTTACAATTACTGAATTATCAACTTAAGTAGGGCTACTAAAATTATTTTGTTTGATGAAGATCAATATAATTGTGAGTGAAAGTGAAAGAAGAGAGCATGAAATGTTGGAGCCAATACACCGTTCGATAACTATCCGTTAATTTCTAATCCAATACCGAACCAACCGATAGCTTATTGGTTGGCTAGTGAATTTGCATATTTATAGTTTGATATGCAATAAGTCAAACCGTTAAATATAGCTATCCATCCAATCCGTCCAATAAACACCCCTACTTATTTGTATGCGAACAAAATTCTATATTAATATATAATGAGAAAAAAAAAAAAACTATGTGGGCTATTTTCTAAAATAAATTAAATATCCTTGTATTAATTTAGTCTAATAATTTTTGTCTCTAGTCTAGGCTTTTGCACAAGAGAAATGTGATAATTGCCTCGTAATTAATTATTGTGGGAACTTTGGGTCCAATCAATTGTGGGGCGTAATGAAATGAAGTGCTGGTCCTCTTCATCTATTATATACTAGACTATAACTCTATAGGGATAGATAGATATGCCTCCAATGTAATGCCTATTTTGCAGGCCTTTTTTTTTTTCCTCACTAGATATTTGGGGTCCATATTGAAGTCCGGAACAAATTTAGATCGTGCATTATATGGTCTATTTGATGGTGGCACTGTCAATAGAATTTTTTTTAATACTTAGTATGTATTGTGATGAGATAATTGCGATTTCTTTATTTTAAATTAAACATTTCAAGTTTAAGTCCCTATAATAACAAAAAATTGCAAATGCTATTTTCTAAATAAATCTTATAATATATGAATTGAATTTTAATATCAGACACCGAATAAAAAATCAAAATCAAATGAAAGCGCACTTCTGTCGCCGTCTGCCTATGGACTGACTGACTTTCTTTGGCCAAATTTATGAATTATTATCCATTGACTATGCATTATTCTCCTCCGTGTTTTATGTTGTCTTTGATAGCTGAAATATGGCGTGAAATGAGTTATTAATTTCATTTCAAAATAAGTGATATTTTTAATTTAGACATATTTATTAAAGAATCATTCATTTCTAAAAGGAAAATATGGAGTATTTTTCTAATAAAAAAAAACTAATTGATGGTTTTTGTATATGTAAATAATTAAGAATAATTTTGGAAGAATAAATCGATTTCCTTTCGAAATTGTAAAATACAATTTATTTTGAAATAAAATAAAGGGGTTAATTTATCACTTATGTTAGAACGGAAGGTATATGTGCTAGTACTAATTACGACTTCTTTCAATGTTGGTAGGATATTGCAAATTGAACACCTTCGTGGAAACTAACTTAGTTCTTGTTTGGTTATAGATACTGCAATTAAATTGAAAATTTAAGTTTTTAAAGTTGTGTTTGGACATATATTTTATTTGAATAAAAATTAAAGTTTTAAGAGTGAGTAAAATTTCTCCATAAAATTAGTTTGGACTTTGGGTCTGTAGACAGTAATTTTTGACCGAACATAAGATTTTACACTATTTTTAAGTCTTAAATATTTATTTTATGTCTAAGTTAGATATTTTGATTTTTATCTTATTTTAATAAGTTTATTTTAAAAAAAAATTGAAAATAACAAAAATATATGTTTATTTTAATTTTAATTTTAATAAACAAGCTAGTATTTCTTAATTATATTTTAAAACTTGCTATTTGACTTTTCTAATATTTTATTAGTTCAAAATAATTAATTAGTATTTTTATTATTATTATTTTAATATATATATTTAATCTAAAAAAATAATAACCTACACTACCCCACTACCCCAACCCACCTACACATTACCTCACCCCATTACCCCCACCATCTGCGCATACTACTCCACAACACATACCCCTATATTACATACACTACTACTACAAATACAACAGGAGTAAAAACGGCCAAGGGGAGAAAAAAAAAAAAAAAGCAACACAAAAGAAATTGACAGACTCAGGTAGATCATCAGCAAAAATAGAAGAGAAAAAAAGACTTTCAGCAACATACTTCCTTCTCCACGTGTTCAACACATACATATTCGTCCTCTTATTATACATATTTTCTCCACTCACAAATAAAGGTTGAGTTTGAGGTTTACTTTCGTGGTTTCAAGTTTGTGATTCCCCATTAGGATTGCTTTCTTTTCGTGAGTTTGATTTTTCGCAAGAGGTACTATTTAACATTTATTTTATAATTTGATTTTCATAATTATATAGTACTTAATTCCAATATTATGAATTGGCTCAAATTCTATGTTTTTTCAACCTTTTCATTATAATATTGAAATACGGTAAACATGTGTATTTTAAAATTTAGAATAAATTATGTATAGTATAGTATTTTGATCTTTATGTCTAGTATCCGGTGATATCGTTCTTACTTCTATTTTACCACATAAATTCATATTCTGTTTATTTTTACTTATTTTTAATATATTTATTTGTGAATTAAAGCATGAATGAAGTTACTTAAATGATTTTACGTAATAGTTAGTACGTAAAGTTGATCATCTACGTGAGTTTCTTACTATGAGTTGAAGGTATGATTATCCGAGTACTTATATACTTGAACATAGATTTAAGGATTTCGAGATATTAATATTGTGAATACGCATATATGTATATTTTTTAAAAAAAAAAAACTAAAAAAAAACAAACTGAATACCAATACAATTGCAAGCCATAAGAGAAAATGAGTGTTATAGTCTCCTATTTAATCTCTATTCCCTCATGTTTTTTTTTATAACTATAAACTAATAATATTCTATCTATTAGCCGTTGAATTTTGTGTATAAGAAATATGAGATTTATGCACAGAATCACAGTGTGTAAATTGTCTATCCTTAATTTTTTTTTTTGAGCCATTTAATTTGTCATATGAAAGGAGTAGCTAATGGATAATTAATGTTGTGAATTTTATGAGTAATTAGTATTAAAATATTATTTTAATGAATTAATTTTCTCATCTTAAGATTATGTCTCAAGTCAGATCTAGTGGAATAGACATTTAGTGCGGTAATGCGGTTTTATTGTATCACTTATCTACATCGAACTTTTTTTTTTTTTTTTTACTATCTTATGATTACTTGAAGCGAAAATTATAAAAATATGGCGTGGTAAAATGTGCAGACGTTGGATTTAAATTTGGTTAGACACATTTGAAATTTATCAATTGACGAAGAGTCGTAAACATTTTTTAAAAAATATTGGTTTCAATTAAGAATGTGGTTACACATCTTTTGCGAAACACTAAAAAGAAATTCAAGAATGCGGTTACGCACCTTGACAAAATTATCTCAATAGCTAACTTTAATTTTTAGAGAGGTAAATATACAATTATTAGGTGCTATGCGAAGAAGACAATTATGTCTCTGGATGTCAAGACCAAAAATGCGGTTACGCATCTAGGTTGAAACTAATAAAATTGCACAATTAGAAATAAGAGCAACCAATGGCCTATAGACTCGATTTATCCAAGATCGTTTAGAATAAGTAAAAGTCAATAAAAGTGACTGTGCTAGAACCACAGGACTCGAGGGATGCCTAACACCTTCCTCTCGGTCAACAAAATTCCTTACCCGAATTTTTGGTTCGCAGATCAAATAAAGAGTCATTTCCTTTTGATTAGGGATTAAACAAAAAGGTGACTTGGAACACCATAACTCAATTCCAAGTGGTGACTCTGAAAAAATAAAATAATCCCTAATCAATATCGTCACTTTAATTGGAAAAACCCTACCGCCGTGCGCAAAAAGGGGTGTGACAGGATCAGTTTTCAAGAACTTGGAAATATTTGAAGATCATATTTTCAAAATCTGATCAAATAGATATTTGAAGATAATTTTTTAAAATTTGATCTGAAATCTATGACCAAATGTTAGCTTAGTCTTTTTATAATTATTTCATTTTAAATTTAGTTTTGTTATTTTTTGTGCTACGTTATCGTTATATGTATCCAACAAAGTTATTCATATTCGTTTTAGAGTTCACTTACAACTATATTTGTATGTAATTTGTTAACCTGATCCCGATAATATTCGAGTTTATACTTCCTTCTATTTACTTTATATAACTGTATGATGTATGATATTATTTGGAAAGTAAATAAATTATTTTTGGGGATTTTTTGTTAATTTGTTTGGGAAGTATGATATTATTTGGAAAGTAACCCATGTTAAATCTATTTGACTCAATTCATGTAATCAGAACAAAATGGAGGTACAATCTAACATAATTTTTTAATTAAAAAATCAATACCATCTTCTCCTATTTTATAGCCTATATTAATCTCAAATTTGTAAATAAAAAAAATTTGGTATTTAAAAAAATTCTAACTACTAAAATGATACCAATACCATCAATAGCATAAATTTTGTTCATCACACAGTTCATTGAGACTTCACAGAAGTACGAAGACTATCCTCCAAAATTTAAATAGTCTTCTCAAACTGATCATCTATTTGGGGGTAAAATTTGTATAAGCTCTACCTGAGTGCCCAATTCCTTCTACATAGACCTTTAGAACTGCAATGTGAATTGAGTACCTCGATTTAAAATGATAGAAATGAAACACTATTCAAGAGGGGTATTGATGTGAGGCCAAATACCCGACATATGTTGTAATACCCTGCTATAAAGTGAGGGACAAGATGAGCTATATATATATATATATGAAAACCAATTTTTAAAAATAAGTATGACTAAAATTAGTAAGGTGCAAAAGATCTTGTAACTTAAACATGAACAAAATATACCATTTAACTTGACCTCAGCTCAGGAACGACTCTACAACTTTGAAAAAAAAGCAATTGCCTTAGACCCCAAAAATTGAGGGGCCTAATTATTTTTAAAAAAAAATAGGTTATAAGTATTATTAGTTTTAAAATATCGAATATTACTATTAGAAAATAAAAACTTTTCATAAAAGAACAAAGAAGTAATAGAAGTTCGACAAATTATGAATACTATGTCTCAAGAAAGATTAAATAATTAGCTATAATGAACTTCATAAAAAAAAAATGAATTTAAGACCTCCATTCGGATTTGGCTTTAGGCCACCGATTTATTAGAGCTGCTCCTCCCTCAGCTTATATTTATATCCACCAATGTTGGATGTGCACAAGTAGACACTTAAACTTGTACAAAATTGAACAAATAGACACAGACGTTCTACATGACATTCTACTTGGCAATTTGCGTCCTACATGGTATCCTACGTGTTTTATGTCACGTAGGACTCATGTGTCTACTTATTCAACTTTATACAAGTTTAAGTGTCTACTTATGCACACATAAAGTTGGAGGGCATAAATATGAAATGAAGCCAAATTAAATGGCACATTTATATGTATATATATACTAGTTGCTGGGAACGCGCTTTGCGTATGTAACCCGTATTAATTAGTATATTATTTCTTTAAAAAATAAATACTATTAAAAAAATATGATTTGAGTTCTTTTTTATAAAATATGTCTAATGAGATTTCTTACTTTGTCTTACTACTAATTGTGACACACCAATTTCATGACCTCCAAGTGAATGTACTGAGATAATAATTTAAAAAGTTAATAAAATAAACTCTATTTATAAGTCAAAAAATAAGCTTGTAAAGCAAAAGGGGAAAAATAACAACTATCTAAATTAAATTTCTTGATAGTGTTAAAAGTTCCTTTTTGTTGGTAGAATAATGTTAGAAGATCAAAAGATTACATGAGATTAATCCTCTGCTAATCGTACGTAGTGCAATATTAATGTTTCTTCAATTAAAAGCTTGAGAGGAGATTATTTACTTTTTGTATAAAAAATGGTATAAGATTAACTTTGAGTGAAAGGAAAACAAAACCTTTCAACTTTTTTACTTTGTCTTTTGAGTCTCCTGATAATTATAATGAATGTGTTTAAAATATTATATTTTTTTTTATTCACAAGCACTTTAAACTGATTAGTTAATTTTAAATATTTAAAACTAAGGTGTAAAAGTCCTTATTATTTATATTTTTAAAATCAGGATATTTATGAACATAACTACTATTTTTATATAGAATTTAATTTTCTCTTCATACATAACTTATCCATCATTAATCTAATGTTATATGTTTCACCTTCTTCTTCTTTTTTCCAAAAAAAAAAGAGTAAATATTTTATCACATTCATTCTTAAAGATGAAAGTTAATGTATATGTAAAATTATAAGTACAAAGAACAAAAAAAAAAAGAAAAAAGAAGAAAGATACACATGAGAAAGACAATTACGCATTTTTTTTTGTTTTGTCTCTATAATGAAAACTGAATATTTGAACATACAAAATAAAAATCTGAAATTAAAGCAACTTTCTAACAAAACAACAATTCAACTATATGAAGAGAGATAGAAAAGTCTTATCATAATTCTAATTACTACAAATAAGTATAAAACTAACACACCAAGCTCTAATGCTTCAATAGTTGATTTTTTGTCTATTATCATGACTGTATAAGGTGATCTCACAACTTTCACCACACATTGTGACATCATTTCACCTGTTTAGAGCTCCTACACACAAGAATTGTCGGAGTAGTAAATAAAAGTCTTTCTTGAAAAAGTTAAATTTATAAGACAAAAATTACGAAAACATAAAAAGTCACATGGAAAATTGAAAGGTCAAATACTATTAAAATAAATATAATGATTCTTTTATTATCTTTATAATAAATAACTAAAAATTCCAATAATAATTAAAATTTTATTATTTAACATTTAATTAGTTAGAATGTTTAATTTAGCCTAGGGTAAAATAAATAGAATAATTCTTTCATTGTCTTTATAATAAATAACTAACAATTAAAATATTATTATTTAATATTTGGTTAATTAGAATGTTTAATTTAGCCTAGGGGTAAAATGAATCTAACTTTTCATCTTTGGAGCTTTCGAAAAATTACGAAAACACAAAAAGTCACATGAAAAAATGAAAGGTCAAATACTATTAAAATAAATATAATGATTCTTTCATTGTCTTTATAACAAATAACTACAATCTATAATAATTAAAATATTATCATTTAATATTTAATTAATTAGATATTTAATTTAGCCTAGAAGTAAAATGGTAATCTAACTTTTCATCTTTGAAGCTTTTCACTTTTAGTAATATATATATATATATCAAAAGATGTTGACATTTCATTCAATAGAGGCTAAAATGATGTTTAATAAGTAACTTCATTAGACTAAACATTGCTTATTAAGCAACACTAGCAGATCATATAAGTTGGTAAAAATATAATTAAAAAAATGAAGTCACAAAAATTGTGTCTAATTAGAGAAGTGTTTCACATGAAGATACTAACATAATTCCTATATATTCCTTGAGTTTCTACTATTCTTTTCAACAACAACAATTGGGTCAAATAGAATTTATGGAGAAGGGTCTAAAATGCCTTTCAAGTATTTGAATTAGTATAAAATTACCCTTCATCCACCTATCAGCCCTAAAATATCTTTGACGTCCACCTAAAAAATACCCTCGATGTTAATCCTTTGACTCATATTTGCCCTTATTTTTAATAATTTTCTTCAAGTAAAATTATTAAATATTTATTTATTATATTGCTTAATGTGATTGGTCCAAATTTAAACCCTTCTCAAATAAAAAATAAAAAAGATATTTTTTAATATTTTATTTTTTCTATAAAACCACTTATGATTCATATTTTGACCCGATACAGTTGAAAATAGTATTGAAAAAATAATTAATTTCATGATATCTTCCTATTGACCTGTTTTAAATCAACCCAAATTTATTATAACGTAACTCAACTCATAAATGTGGATCCAACTAAAATTCATACTTACCCCGACTTATTGTCCATCTAAACAAAATTATTATTTCCATTAATATAATTTTTTTTCTCAATTATCCAAATGTCTTGTTCATTTTCCCTTTTATTCCTTTTTTTAATCTCTTATTCTTAATTAGGATATTCGGGACTCAAACTTGAAATGAATTCACATATTTATATTCTTTTAATTAGTATTATTGTCATGATGGGATGAGGATAAGAGAAATGATTATTTTTATTCTTTTAATTTTAATTTTGGATACACACAAAAGAAAAATGTAATATTTGTATATATTTGCTTAATTAAGTCATCTTTTATTGAACTAATTATTTCTATATGAATGCATCATTATTTTCTTCCTTTTCTCTCTCTTGTTTGTCATAAATTAAATAAAAAAAATAAAATGGTGGTCAAGATCCAAATAGAAAAAAAATGGAAGAGATAGAAAGTGAAGGATCGGGGAGGGAAGAGTGTAGATAGTAGATGTCTAACCTTTTTATAATTTTAAATTTACTATGAAATTCAAAATCAAGTCAATCATGTGAGCTTATATATTAAGTAATTCAAATTATTTTTCTACGGAAAAATGCCTAAAATACCCTTAAACTATGAGATTTGGTACAATATTACCCTCCATCCACCTAATGAGTATGATCTGTTAGATGTAAGGGTATTTTTAAGTTCAAAAGGGACTTACAATAATCTACTAATTCAATGTTGATAATCCATAACTGCTCATCCATTCATTTTAGAAGCTTGAATGATTCTATCATAATGTGCTTATTATAATATACTACAAGGGACTCTGAGTAGCTGAATGTTGAGCGTATCGGGAAGAATATTAAAAATTGAATAATATCGATTTATATAGAAGAAAAGGTTTTCTATTGATGTAAACAATATAACTATGGAATATTATCGAGGATTAGAAAAAAAACAAAGATTTCACATGATAATATTATCAATCAGATTTATTTCGTACCTTTTGTTCAATGAAAAAATGAGTCATATTCTACGGGATCAAACCCGTGGAATTTAAGAAATGATATAAAAATAAAAATAGGTGTTATGTAATATATTTATTTATGTGGATGTCCACTAAATGTAAACTCATGTTTCCATTACTTTTCACCATTATATTCCACCTCCCCCATGACTTCAAATCCTTAATGCAGTGTCTCCCACCTCCTCCGTGATATTCCCCCTTTATATCATGTTTATGACATACTTATGTCTACCTCTATGTAATACTATAAATAGATAATGAAAAGACATATTATAAATTCACTTAAAGATTTGGAAAATATATTTTGAAGAATAAATAATGAATTAATATCTTAAAAAGTCACTCAACTTTGAAAATTTATCTAATAAAGCATTAAACTTTATTTTGTATCAATAAAATCACTTAACTTTAACATTTGTATCAATAAAATTATTTAACTAAATTTAGCCTTAATTATTAATTTAATAGGATTAACACACTAAACCAACATATTACCCGTGATATATCCCACCCAGGAGCCCTTATTTGTTGGTTATAATTTAAAGTCTTAAACCTAACCTAGCAGTGAATATTGAGAAGTTTGATAAACAAAATAGTTAGCGCTTTACACAGAATTTTTTTTCCTTTTCGTAGTTATTTTTTATGCTATGTATACATTTATTAATGAAGTTTAATTACAAAACTTCCACTGCAAATGAGACGTGACAGCCATAATTATTAATGTATTCGCTTAATTTAATAGGATTACCACACTAAATCAACACTTTACCCGTGATACATATCCAACCCAGGAGACCTTTATTTGTTGCTTAATTAAATGCATAATAATTAAACTCCATTAATGTATACTTGGCATAAAAAATATTATTTAGTGATATAAAAAAAAAATTCAATGATAAATTTAGTTAAGTGATTTTATTTATACAAAAGTTTAAGTTGGATGATTTTTTTGATACAAAAGTGTAAATTGAGTGATTTTATTTTGATACAAAACAAAGTTTAATGACTTTGCTAGATAAATTCTCAAAATTGAGTGATCTTTTGAGATATTAACTCAATAAGTAATCTCTCTTCTCTTGCTGTGGAGTACTTGATTTAATTGTTCCACCACGCCTAAAAAGATGTCTTACCAGTTTTTGGTGTAAATGATAATTTTTTTAATATTAGGGGGGGAAATGATTGATAGTTGAGAAATTATGTGTGATATGAATTAGCTAGATAGTCATAAAAAAAGGGATGAAGATAGACTTCAACAAGTAATTCATTTGCAAATTAAATCCAATATTCGTGAAGAAAGAATCGTAATAAATGTTAAAGAATAGGCATCTTTAGCTCGCTTAGAAATAGATCAAAATGTTGCAAACCAATTGTCATATATTTATTGACTATGTTAGAATATATTTGTACCCAATCTGCTCTTTCTCACATCAACATGCTAAAAATTGATACTACATAATTCACTAAAGATAATACAGAATACTAATCATAAACATAAGTTAGAAAAATTGTAAATAAACAAAACTTTAAGAGGCATGATTTATTATAACTTCAAAAAACTATACAATTTTCTATAATCCCAAACATGAACGACTTAATGTATAGAATATTTTACCTTAAACCAATATAATCATCTCCAACCCAACACCAAATTTTACACCAAATCCTTATTTGAGCTCCAACCCACACCAATTTATGAGCTCCAGCCCACATCAATTTTTACAATAAATTTGGTGTGTGAATAATGTTACACCAAATTTGGTGTAACACTATTCATCACACCAATTCACTTTTTGAATATTTTAATATTATTTCATTATACAAACTTTTAATTAAACATTATATAAATTGTATGTTTTAATTAAATCACTTGTATATTTAATTATTTTTTATGTAATATTTTTATAATATTAATTTTAGATATAAAATTTAGATTTTTTATAAATTAATTTTTATATATATGATTTTTAAAAAAATTAAATTTATGTTAATTCTACTATAAATTATAATTTGATATAACTACAATTAACCTTCACAAAAATTAAAAATGCAAACATGTAAATTTTTAAACAAATAATACAATATACTTAAAAATAACCGAAAATAATAAACATTCAACAAAGTAGTAATTGACATTCACCATGAATTATATATGGTGTTTTAGAAAGAATTTGTTTTATGAAATAGGAAAATATAAATGAAATAAGAAATAATAACATAATAATGAAGACAGAGAAAAAATATTTCTTTTTGGTATAAAATTTGGTGAGTGGATTGGAGTTGATTACACAAAAAATAGTGCTGACACCAAATTTGGTGTTTGAGTTGGAGATGCCCTAAGAATGCAACAATACCATATTTTATGTGTATATAAAGAATAAAGGGCTAACCCATCGGTGGCCCCTTAAAATTGGCACGAAATTTCACTGAGACACTTCAAGTGGGCGATGTTCATTTTAGACACCTTATGTAGGGTTCTGTTGTGTCATTTGGACACTTTTTTAACAATCACCCAAAAATATAAAGTGTGTGTAAAACACTCGCCGATGACGTGTCAAAGTGACAAATTAAACAAAGACACATGTCATATATATAAAAAATAATTCTAAACTAATGACTTTTAAGTAAAAAGAAAAATAACCACTGATTTGATGACATGTGGCATTCAAACTCAAATAATAAATATTTTTTAAAAAGAAATTCATCACTTCTAATCTTCAGAAACTCACCCTTGTCTTCTTCACCCAACCAACCCAGGCGTCTTCTCCACTCCACCCATCCCAACCCCAACCGCTACTCCACCCCTACTAGATCGTCCACCCACCCCAACCTCAACCCCTTTTTCACTCTATCGTCATTTCAAGAAACATTTCAAAAGAATTTAATAACATTGAAAAAATTAATTTATAAAAGTATAATTTTTTTCTCTTCTTTACTTCTAAAAAGAATCAGTTATAACTAACAATGGAAGAATTGTTTTTTTTTTTGCATTTCTCGTATGTGCAGAGGATTCAAATATGTGAACAAGAAATAGAGTAATCATTTCGTGGCACTGAAATTTAATTGTTGGATCTAAAGAAAAAAGAATTAGAAGAAGATGATGGTTGTGGTGATTTTCAGATCTGTAAAATTAAAAATTGCTTCGATTTTAATAAAATTAATGGCGATAATACATCGGCGGTGGGTTGATGGTGTGTGGTGGATGAGATAATCACAGAGAAAGAGGGAAGAAGATGAACAATGTTTTTAAAATAATTTTTTGGTAAAAAAAAACCTTTCACGCGCTGACTTTGAGTGTATTACACTCACCATGCCATGTCAGCGAAAAGTGTCAAAATGACACAACGAGATCTAACATAAGGGGTTTAAAATGAACATCGCCTAGTTGAGGTGTCTAAGTGAAAGATCGTGCCAAGTTTAGGGGGTCACCGATGGGTTAGGCCAAGAATAAACAATGGATCTTATGTACCAAATCTTCTTTATATGATTTTGAATAGCGGACAACTTACGAATCAATAATTAAACTGTTTAACAAAAGTTGTTCGAAATCAATGAAGTAAGACTCGAGCTTCACGAGCAACCTTGAGAGGACATGAACCCGGATCAAAGTTCAGTTTTGCGCTACTCGCGGGCAAACTCGAATGGTACCTTTAGGCTGTGAAAATTAATCATCTTCAAGAAGAGAAGGTTGCTTCGCGTAAAATGTTGAAGGTTAGCTAAGATATGATCTCTATAATGACCCGGAAGGTCATTTTTGGAAATTTTCATAAAATCATCATTTTACCTCTCTCGATATAGATCCCGAGTCATTTTTTATTGAGTTTTGAAAGTTGGTTTTGAGCTTTGGGTTAAAAGTGATGACTTATGTAAGTTTTTTATTTTGAAAGGCTAAAATTGTTAAAAAGTGGTTTTTCGCTGTCTTTTAGAGTTTCGAGTGTTAGAATGGAATTCCGTCAATTCCATCAGTCTCAAAATATTGAAATTGATCGGTCTAACTTAGTTGTCGATTTCATATTCGGAATCTTTTTGAGGATTTGAGGTCTAAGTTGCAAATTATTGAGATTTTAGCCTTTGAGTTGACTTTGGTCAACATTCGAGGTTCAGATGCTCGGATCAAAATTTTGAGAGTTTCTTTGGATTCGACAAATGATTTTAGGTCAAAGCGAGGACTTGGTTGAATTTTCCGATCCCCCAAGCTAGATTTAGTATTTTTAGGCATTATGTTCGTTTATAGTGACTTCCACGGATCAAGAAGACCTTAAATTCGTGTTTTGATGATTTCATTGAGTTCGAAGCTATGAGTTTAGTTAGATTGAATATATGGTTTGTGTGTACGAGATTTTGAAAGAATCTCAAAGGTCATTTTGATGATTTAAAAGTTGGTTGATTTTGTTGATGTATGTGTTGTGGTGTACCTCGCGATTGTGAGGCTCACGTTACCGAGGTCCGATTCACTTCAATCAATGGTCAATTTCATTTGCCTTTTGCATTACTGAAGGTTTGGCTCATGATGGTCCTAGCTTTCGCGGGGTCGCTAAAGCGACATTTGAGGGAGGGGGGTTATGCCTGCAATTTCAGGGTTTTACCCCTATTTTGAGCTTTGTAAAATTCTTAGAGACGATTTTGAAGGGATTTCTTGTGCTAAATCATTTGTGTAAGACTTTATCACCTTAAAACTTCAATTCTCTTTTATCATTTACGGATTTTAACATCAAAACTTAGAATTTTGATTGACAAATGACAAGGGTTTTCAAGAACTTGAGTTCTAAATTAAAATGGTGATTATGAACTGATTTTAATTTCTTTTTAGAAATGATTTTTACCAATGAATTTCAAATGCCTTGGGCAACATTTTCAACGAAAGATTTTAGGATTCAAACCTCATTTTCAAAGTTGAATTTTTGAGTTGATTGACCCATTTTTAAAGTGTATAATATGGGTATTGTTATTTCCGGAATCTTATTGTGATTGCTTTATTGTTAGATTGTGTGACTTTGGACATTGTTCATAAAGGGAAGGCTCAAGTCGTGGATTTATTTTTTGATTGAATTGAGGCAAATGATCTCTTAAATCTTGTAAAATTAGTAGAATCGTGTATTTCCCTTCATTTTATGTGTTGAGGAGTGATGGAATGAGGTGATCGACTCATTGTTCCACTTGATTAATCATAATGAATATAAAGAGGACTAATGAAAATGGCAACATGTTGATTATAATGCTTTGTGAATTGCTTTGTTGTGGGCCCTATTTTGTTGATTGATAAAATGTTTTGATCACTGTGGACTTGAATTGCTTGAGTTGTTGCATCTTCTTTATGGTGTGAAATTGCTTAGAGCCCGTTTGCATTGGCTTAAAATAATAGCTTCTAAGTCAAAAATAATAAGTCAAACTGAAATGACTTTTAAATCAAAAAATTAAAAGTAGGTGGAGACCAATTTTTGATTTATTTTAAGTCATTTTAAACTTATTCTAAGTCATTTTTTACCTTGCCAAACACTTCCTAACCTATTTTAAGTAATTTTTGACTTATTTTAAGTTATTTTTTTTTATAATTTCAAAACATTTTCAGAAGTAAAAAACTGACTCAAAGGTACGTTTGACCAACTTTTAAGTCAATCCAAACACCCTCTAATTATGGAAATATGATTATTTCTCCAACTTCAAGATTTTAGCATTTTAACTACATATATTTAAGAAAAGTAATTAACAAATACCTACTACCCCTATTTAGGAAAAGTAATTAATAATTACCTACTACATCTATTTAAGAAAAATAATTAATATATACCTTAAAACCCAGATTATGCAATTAGTTTATGTCTCAATTTGGTCAAATTATTTCAATCAACTTTGGTTATTTAATTATATGGTCCTATTGGGCATCTATATATATAAGTCAAACACTCTTATTCTATGAAACCTACATTCAAAGAAAGTGAATACTTAAGGAAATATATATTAGCAAGATAGAGCAAATGGCTGAGGAGAATGAAATGAAGAACCTCTTCAACCAACTTGTTGGGGGGAAAAGCATCAATGA